>QEAR01000055.1:0-137799 GCA_006535965.1 Spizellomyces sp. 'palustris' | reverse complement strand
CCCTAACTCTAGCCCTAACCCTAACCCTAACCCTAAGACAGCACATCGATTATATCCTACTGTGGCACCGTCCCAATCAAACTGCAAATCAAAGCTTTGACATCGGACACGACAGCGTGACATTCCAGGGGCTTTGTTCATATGTCGATAAGAAAAACACTCTATGCCTCACTACACTCTTATCAAACCCCCGGCGCTGAAAATCATTCACGTCACCGACCACTTTCCAGACACAGCCAGAAAAGGACACGGACCATCGGGTCTTGATCGTCAACGACATGTCGCGTGAAGGCGTGGGTGTCGGTGATAGGAGTGCCCTGTCCCGCATCTCGTAGCCTTCTACCCTATACTTGTCAACATGGCCAACAGCCAAGTAGTGCCTGCTAATAGACACCATAAACTCTAACCCTAACTGGTAAGTTCCTGCCTCCATTACACTAACCTCAATCGGTCATTGTATTCTACAGATCTGAGATATGTACTTTTGAAAGCACTGGAACCGAGACCAATCTGTGATATAAAGATGCTACTTTAGTTGGACTCTAGTTTATTAAATACCAACTGTTACTGTCTTCTCCTGGGTAGGGTAGTAACCAGTATTGTGTTTGTGATATTTCCAGGTGATGATCAATTGGTACTGAAGTTCACATTTGGACAATCTCAATGTGGAAACCACGAACACCTAACAATTCGAGGTCAACACGTCGTTCTTCAAATATAGTCAAACGCGTTGCATTTGTTCCTCGATAAAAGCCTTACAGCTTCCAAGTGGACTTTCTTTGTATGCAACGGAGACCATTCGGTCCTCCCGTACCCGAGTTGAATGCCACGACGGAAACGTTTAAGCTCGGGGTCATGACCTGTCCGCCAAGTGTCCGGCCGTTGCTCATGCCCTTCCTGACACCACATAAAGTAGCGGTGCTCATTGTGTTCCAGCTGTACAATGACCTTCCGGACGACTATGCGTGTTACTGGAAACAGTCCCTGAGTCAGCTTTTGCTAGAGGAAATCGAGGTGAGATTTGAGTTTCTTGGACGCCGATTAGACGCCATCCTAATTCTGTTGACAGGGAAGAGCAGACTTTCAGGATCCATCCTTCGGGGTGTTCATGCGAAAACTGGCGGTCCAGTATCCCTATAGCGGTGATCGCGCGTGGTCAGAAGCTGTAATTGAAAGGGTATGTATGCACGGCACCGAAAATACCTGCGTTTGTACCATGTACACTGAATTTCCCACTTGGTTGCTCAGCTTGATGTTGCTCTCGTCTCGGTGGATACTATGTTCGACCTATTCGTGCCATTTGAGGAGGACCTGACAGAAGTGAATCATTATGTGCCATTATGCGCCGGCATGGATACCTCCCTGACCAACCCATGTAGGAGGACATCAGCCCGCGGTACAACATGACATCTCCGGTTGGTGTCTTTATCCGGGAAACTATACTGGACGTGAACGCTCTTAAGAATGACTTTGATAAAGCCTGCCAGTTTTATGACGCATTAATCCGGTACCGGAATGGCTCCGACTTTCGGCAGATGACCGATATCCGAGAAGGTAGGAAGTCCAATATCCTCCAGAGGTGGATTTCTCGAAGGTAGTATCCTCAATAATCGGTCCGCAGGCGACGCATTGGACATTTTGGCTATCCATGATGTACATTTGTTCATGGACAAGCAAGTGGATCTATTAGAAGGTTCGAGCAACATCAGGGACATCCTTCGCTGTCGCTCTGCATGACATCCAATTTATGCGCTTTTTTAGATTTGATGAGCAACGATACGCCGAAAGAACTCCAGAAAAAAATATCCCTAATATGTCGTGATCTACAACGGGAGCCGAAAGCCGACTGGATGAGGTATGCAGTTGAGATGTAAAACATCTTTGTCATGATGTTCTAAAATTGCCAGGATTAGTTATCTTAATTGCATGAGAGCGGGGGAACTGCAAGGGGCCCTGGAAAATCTCTCTCGCTACTTCATGTACTCCGCCAAAGAGCAGCTAATAGGCAGTTACGGAGCGAAGTATGTGTGACGTTACGGGTTGCTGCCGGTGACATTTCACCAATTGTAGAGCTATTTTCAGATTCAGCAAGTGGGTTCACCACTATGCGCGGCTGAACGCTGCGCTCGTATATGCGCGATTCAAACTTCACCGGCGGGCACTCGAGGTTTGTTATGCTTGCTGAACTGGGAAAACTGAGTGTGCTATACTTACGAATACCGCCACAGATTATTGATCAAGCCATCCCATTGGCGCAAGATATGCAGGACCAACCGTGCTTGATCTTGCTGCAAACGTATGTACTACAAAGTAGCGTTTATAGATTTTTGAGTTGTATTTACGGTCCGCAAAGCCTTCAGCATCGCTTGCAGGGACCCTCCAAACAGGCGAGTTGGACCGACCAGCAACAATCTCGACAACTCATCCTACAGAGCAAGGAAAAACGAGAAGCTTCTGGCAGAGTTTTATGGCAGAGCGTGAATCAATTAACCAGAATTCGGTCAATGGTTGAGGCGGTAGGTCTCCATTCAGCCCAACAGGCATAATTGCCTACTGACTATGCATTCACAGGATCCTGTAATGGCCTTTGGTGAGCTGCTGCATACCACAGACTTGACCCTTGACAAGGTAGTGGGACATTTCTTTGAATCTGCTCACCTACTACGAGGAGAAATTTGGAGCCGCTCCGGTGAGAACTGTCCCGTGCCATGTGGAAGACGGGCTTCGTGACTTATGATCCATCAACCAGGCAACTGGTTGCTGGCTACTTTGTGTGCCCAGTTGCAGAGTACCAATATCTCATACAGCGCTGGGGACGATAAACCCGTAGGATTTTGTATACTCGCCCTCTATGTGAGTAGAACGGACGTAGTTTACCCATCGTTGGTAGATGTAGCATTTTTGTTGCTGATGCGTGTCACTGTCAGAATGCAGCTGAGGGCAACTTTCACGAGGCATTAGCTGCCCTGCAAGCGGCTAAGACCTTTTGCGAATCATGTGCTGCCCCTACTGCTGAAAGTCGATGGTACAGTGCGCTTCTGGACATCGTATTCCAGCGATCTTTGCTCAGGTACGCTAAATCTGTACGAGATATTTGTCCAGCAATCATTCTAATACTGGAACATTACTCGAAGAGGCCGAATCCAGGATGCCAAGCTCACTGTATCACACTATGACTCTCTGGCGGTAGGCGACCTCCAGATGGAATGTGTTGCATCATTCCAACGGATTGTTTTGGCGCAAGAATCCGAGCGACCCACGGAGGTAAGCCTTTATGTTGCAAATTTAGAAGCAGAAGCGCATTTTACTAAACCCGTGGGTGCTCGCCGCATGAAGGCATTGGCGCTTCTCTATGAGCGATTGATATTTGCACTGAATCTTGGAGCAAATGGTCACTATCAATTTGTTCATGCTCATCTCAAACTTGCTGAGATTTACTCAGTAAGTTCGTGTCTAATTTATGGCAAATATGCGCCTGCTGCTGACGTTTCTAAACTCTCAATAAGGCCGCGAACAACAGTGTTGAGTCCCTTACACACGTCCTTACCAGTATCAGCCTATCAGACCGCGGCCATCTGACGTTTCAACGCGATCGATCGGTGGTCCTACTGTCAAAACTATTGAACCAACTAGGGTGTATACATCAAGCCAAGGATATGATTCAGTCGATTCTACCGTGTGTTTCTAGGCATCCTGCCTTGTTGCGTGCCGAGGCCGAGCTCACCTACGTTGAGTTGACCCTGACCCAATTCACTTGGGAGGAAGAAAATGAAACAAGTGAACACCTTGAATTTCTTTTGGTTGCATTGCAGAGAGCGCGTGAAGGTGAGCACCATTCTGATTTCGGTCTGGCACGTCATTGCGCATAGGCCCTGACCATCCCCCATAACCCTGCAGCATTTTGCAAAATGGGAGATGTTAAGAGTGTTGTTCGGACACTGGTTGTACGCGCATTCATCTTGCAAATCCTGGGAAGGTTTGACGAAGCCGAGAGGATCGCAGAAGACTGTTACAAATTAGAGCGCCTGTATCTTGAAGGACGGTGGAAACAGAGAGTGTTGGGTTTAAGAGGCAACCGTCTGGGCGCCTTTAGCGATTTCAACCCTTTATTTGATGGCGAGGATCGATGAAGATATCGATAAACATAAAAATGCGCGCACATGCTAATTGAGCACGACAGCGTGCCTTCTGTTGAGCTAATAGCTTTCTAACATGAAGCCACTTCAGGGGGGCCCAGAACGGTAGCGTGCTCTCTGAGAGCCTGCCTTGCTATTGAATGTGTAGATTTGCGTGCATGTATATAAATAAGGGTTGGCAAGGACAGGAATCCGTCGGATCTTACTTAAGTGGCTATAATATGACGCATTCATTTGTTGGCGTTGGACATATTGCAACTCGCGCGTCTTTCTCATCTGTCCCTTCCAATCTTTTCTCCCTGGCCTCCTTCGCTAAGACGGATAGGGGCTTAGCCCCCGGCACTCGCTTCTTAATCACAATAGTATGCTCCACGCCGGGTCCAAGATCGTGGTTTCCACCTTCCCCGTTCGCTTCATTATTGCCCGACTGTATTGTCTGTTCTTTGAAACCTGGATCACAGCCGCATCTCCAATACAGTCTCTGTTCTGTCTGGTCCCACCGCAGAAGACCTTCGCTAACCCACACCTCTGCATCTTGCTCTGCGTTGTGATAGTGCTCGCGTGGGACATATAGTTCAGTTTCTAATGCTTTAGAAGAAGGATCCAGCCCGGGCGTCGCCCAGAGGCCAGATGACAGGCTATGTCGAAAGGTATAAGTGAAAACCCCACTATGTAGATCAAAATGAAGGGACATCGGAGTCCCTGGCGTGAGGACAGGGTAGGGACGGGCGAAGGCTGGTATTGCGCGGCCACCTTGATCAAGGTAGTCAGAGTCTGTAAAAAACGACATGTCAACTTTGTAAGTTTTTATCTCTCAAGAGCTGGGAATTCACCAAAACACCTTGCCCAACTGGAAGCCCACACCCTTCAATGCTCCCAGCTTGTTCCTCATGTATGCAGGATGTCTTTCCGATTTGCGATTCCAAGGGACCAACTCTGTTCACATCCATAGGCGGTATCTTGACATTGGCTTTCTCCGCGATCGCGGACCCCTTCCTTCTCGGGAGGGCTGGCGACCAGATGCTCAAATCTTCCCCATTCCAACCATCCCCCCATTGATGGCTATTGTCTGGACAATAGTTCCAAAGGGTGAAATTAAGCAAATTGGTCTCCAGCGCGTGCATATTGCAGTCAAGAGCCTGCGTTTGCGCCGTGTAGTCTCCGGTGAGGTATGAGATGCGATTATCCATATCATATGGAATTCCTATCTCACCGAAGACGCATGGGTATTCACCTAACTCCATATCGTTAGTCTACGCCACATGTGCGACATCTTAGGGATCATGAAATATACCCATGTATTCTAGCCCTTCATCACGTAAGGTCTTGAGCTGACTTTTGAAGCCAGCTCGGATACCCGCATCCCCAAGTTTCAGTCCAAATGCCGGATGAGAGTATTTTCCGCGAAGGAACCCAATGTAGTCGACATTGTACCAAGTATTGAAATGCTTGCTGATTAAGGTGAGCCCGTCGTACCAATGCGGAGCATAGCACAACCTGCCAACCGGGTCCCCTGCTGCTTCATTCCACACCGGTGGATGCTCATTGACCGGAGGTTCAATAAACATGATCGCACCGGGATGGACCCCCCGAATAGCGTTTGTAAACCGTCTTACAAATGGCATCCAATGATCAGATAGAAAATCGACGGGCTGATTGGTCTTCGGATGTTTGGTGAAGTATTCGGGTCGCAGTAAGGTGCCCGTCGTACGATCCCAGACACCATTACCAGCCCATATGCAACCACCGGATTGTGAAAGCCATGCTGAAGTACCGGCGGGATCTACCGTGTCTGTACGCTGTTTACGCGGGCCGAATGAGGTGAACTCCCATACATCGACATCACATTTGATTCCTTCCCCTAAAAGCATTGCCTGGAAGAAGGTCGGTGTCAACCCTTTCTTCAGTTCTTGTCGCGGATCAAGTTTGGAGAGGTCGGGGCATCCGATGAGGCCAGGACTGGGTTCATTCAACGTGTCGTAACCGATTACAACGTCATCTTCCAACCCTGGAACCTCTTTTATCTTTTTCGCCAGAGTGGCAAATGCGTTGCAGTAATGACTCTGCAGGAATTCTTCGATGTTCACCCCATCCACCGTGCAAGAAGGAGCAAAGGTTTTGCCACCGAAAAAGAGCGTGAACATACTGGCAGCAGCGAGTTTGTAGTAATTAGTCGGCCAGATCATTTTCGGGTAGTTATCGGGGTCAGGGTATGTATTATGTACGATGGCGGCGTTCGTTGCGGCAAACTTTGTTACATCTAAACCAGCTTTTCGTAGAGTCCATCCGGGTGCGCCAGATCCTCCACTAAAACGCGACCACTGTACATTTGCAATGAGACGTTGAACTTAGTAGCTTCCAACAGGTCAGCTGAATTGAACGTAGTTGAATTTACCACGTCTTGGTGGGGATCGATGAAGACTCTAAACTTGTGTCTCTTCGCCTTTTGCAGTAGCTCTGTGATGTACAACATGAATTCAAAGTCGTAAATTTCTCTGCGATATTTGTAAGTTAGTTTTCCTTACCAAACCGGACTGGATCCTTCTATAGTTAAAGAAGAAAACATGTCACTTACGGTCCTGCGTGTTCCAAAGCTTCCCACGTTATGTTGAGGCGTATGAAGTTAAATCCCCATGAGTGTAAGCGCGCAAAATGTTCGTCGGCTTCCGCTAGCGGAAAGGGTCTTCCAACAAAGCTGACCGTAGCGTCATCAAAGAAACCATCTCGAACATGTGACGGCATATATGGAGTAGACGGCAGCTTCGCATTTCCAGAAACATTCACGCCTCGGAGCATGATAGTCCTACCAGTGGAATCTTTGAACCAAGACCCATCCACTTGTAAGGTGCCAGCTCCGAACCCGTGCGTTGCCGAGGCAAGACCTTTGGCTGCCTGCTCTAAACTGTATGTGGACGCGCGGCGCAAGAGGTCGGACACTTTGAGTTCCTGCATGGCGAAGACTGGCTGCGTTAGCCCTACGAACCTGTGGTGTGGTTTTCAAACTTTCTGGAGCAACTTTCTAGAATGCAGTGGTTGGAATGTAGAGACACCCTTTGCTGAGTCAGCATTCTTCACTTCTCTCGTGCACTGCGTATGGACTCATATAGAGTCTCAGCATTGTTGTGCGGGTACAGTTCGATTGACGTTAGCACACAGAGTATGCTATTCTCACCCTCGAAACACCCTCGCAACATCTAAGCTCCCTCCAAACGGTACTGCTGAATACAAGTTAAACCAAATTTCAGTCCGGTTAAAGGACATGAATCCCACCCTGATTTTCCGAAAGTTTTGAAAGATGAATGCGATTTGAATTCTTAAGAAGCGAATGCCAACACTTACATTGAACCATTTCCTCGATATCGACACAATATCGACATCAGGGAGACTTTTCTCAATCACACTAACTAGCTTAGATTTTACAGGCTCCAGCATTGTAAGGGAAATGAGGACTTGCCCGTGTTCAGTTCCAAGATGATATTTGTGGATCAATTATATTCCTACCTCTGCTGGATTCAAAATGCAAAGCCTGTGGACTGTCTTCACATAAGTTTGCGAGTCAGCGAACTGTTGTGAGCGCATCATTGTGCTGCCTAAGCAGTCTTAAACCAATGGTACGTCGTGGTATACTTGATACACTCGGCACTCATTTGTTCGCAAATCCACGGCCGCAACGCCAACCTCGGCTGCAACGCCACGACTTTCGCTAACAGCTGCAATGTCGTAACTCTCTCCATTTCCTCTGGTAGTCGTGGATCGGCTGGATGCAGCCGTCCCCGGAGGAGCACCCGAATATCTTCCTTCTTTATGGTGACTTGTTCGTCCTATGTACGCCTCCATAGCGTTGGATTGCGCGGAAAGTGGCATCGGGTTCAATCACTCAACGATACGAGCCCAAGTGCAAGGTAAAAAACCATGTGACTGAGAACGTGAGAATTTGGAATATCATTCAAAATTGTCACGCGATTCCCTGTGTGACAGGTGGAGGGAACTATTAGTTATCAGGTACAAGAATAAACAATATAAAATTACATTTCTATTGCCCATATGAATTGTGTATCAGGAGCAGATGCTCTGTAAATGCTAGCGGAAATCTTGTCAATTTCTTTGCGTATTGGCAATAGCTCTTGGTCAGTCATAGAAAATTTGAATACTAGTAAACTGGATAGTGAGAGTGGAAAATTTCACGAAGACATTACATACCTGTGATTGCAGCAGTATAGCAGTAGTAGCATTGATCCTTACTCATTGTTGTTATTGTTGGGAGGATGAGGTGCTCAGCACCAGCTGGAATTTTTCACATAGTTGCTTGCTAGAGAGTCAAGGATAAAGAACAAAGAGGTGGGGTTTACATGGAAAGATGAGTGATGAATGTGGCAGTCAAATGGCCGCATGTATTGGACCCATTTCTAAGTTCACCTTTGTATGATGTCACGTGCTTAATGCAATGCTGCAAGTACTGTAGTTATTTATATTTTCCTGGCATCGCGTCTGTTGTTGGCTCGCGTAAGCAGATTGAGGGACTTTAGGGGATGAGCGCTGCTTCAATCAACTTTGAGGTTGGCCTTTATCAATAGAAATCTTCAAAAAAAAAGTCCGCTATTCTTATAGCACATTCCTGGCTATCGCTTAATCTTCTGCCTTCCGTTACAAGCATCAATCAAAATGGGCTGCGGCACTTCCACCCAACGACAAAACTACCCGGCGCAACCAGTGGCCGTACCCACAACAATTCCCGCCCATCCCACCGGGTCAGACCCCGCTAAACTTGGTGGTCCAAAAGCAGGATCTACAGTTGCTTTAGATAAACAGGCCACAGCAAGTGCACCAGACATCAAAGCGGATGCTGCCGGGGATGGCGCAACCGATCGACAAACACTCGAGTTGGCCACTGGTCAGCAAGAGACAGAGGTGACAGTCGAGAACATGCGAACAGGGAACAACGTCCAAGACAAAAGCAAACACGGATCTATTGCTGCGCTGAACCAACCGCACGTACCTTCGGCATCCACCAATGCTCTCGACTCAGCCAAGAGCAAAGCTGCATCTACGACCGCGTTAGACAAAACCGCATCAGTCACCAAATCCGCCTTTGCTCTCAGTAGCGCTAGAGGCACAGAGAAGCCTGGTTCTACTGTAGCATTAAATAAGAGCGCGAAGGGGTCCATTCCAGCATTGACTGAACAGCAGGTCCCGGTCCAGAAATCCATGACGGCACTGAACTCCCACATCAGTTCGGACGTTGCAGGTGTCGCAAGCGCAAGCGGAAATAGCGAGGTAGCAGTAGGAAGCATTGAATCGAAGTCGAAGCAAGATATAGCGATGGGTACAACCAGCACTACTGAGCAACAGGGCGTTGCAATCACTGTTGCCCAGGACGGGGAAGTGGGTACGAGTACGGGTGCAGAGGAGAAAGGAATTTAGGAATCAGTGCGATTGTGCAAAACTATGAAGATTGTGGGATGCGAAAGGTGGCCGTTGGTGCACACACTTAGAAGCTGGGGAATATAAGTGTTGCAATATAAGAGACAGTAAAATGATGCCTTTGTTCAATAGTCATGCCCCTAGGTTGCAATGATAACATGATAGCAGAGTGTCCTACGCGTGAAACACACTACTACTGCTAAAAAATGTTAGGATACAAGATGATTGCGTTGCAAGTCTGTACGAAAGCAGCCACACTGGAGTGGTTCGAGTGAGAGGCTAAGCAGATGCCAAAGGACATATCGCGGACGGGGACAGTCTCGCCCAGAGATTTTCATCCAACTGGGTACGTATAGGTGCGTTGAGAGGATCCATTCATCTGTGTTGCTTGCACATCCATCCATCCATCCATCCATCCATTGGGTCATCCAATGCTCTATGGTTTTGGCTTGTGGTGTCGAGAGCTGGGTGCTGACCTGACGTTTGCAAGTGTAATTGACATCACCAGGAGAGACAGCTAATTATTATTATGTCAACAGTGACCTGTCTTGAAATTCCGATCTAATAGGAGCCCCTTGCACACGCCAAAGATGTCAAAGGGAGACGGTAAGTGATTGTGCATAGTTAATCTTCGAGATCATTTTGACTGACAAGCATCTGATCATTCAAGGTCGCGCGAAGAAGGAAGTTTACTTCCAAAAGCTCTCCCAGCTTCTCGAGGAGTACCCGACGATTTTCATCGTCAACGTGGATAATGTCAGCAGTAACCAGATGCACCAAGTTCGTCACAGCCTTCGTGGTGATGCCGTGGTTCTCATGGGCAAGAACACCATGGTTCGTCGGGCCCTCCGGAATTTGATCGCGGATAACCCGAACTACGAGAAGCTTCTGAGTGTCATCAAAGGCAACGTTGGATTTGTCTTCACCAAGGGCGACCTAAAGGAGATCCGTGAGAGGATTGTTGCCAATCGGGTACAGGCTCCTGCCAAGGCTGGGGCTGTTGCCCCTGTCGATGTCACCATCCCTGCGGGTAACACTGGGATGGAACCTGGAAAGACGTCCTTCTTCCAGGCCTTGGGCATTCCCACCAAGATCGCCAAGGGTACCATTGAAATCGTCAACGATGTACCTCTGATCCATGCTGGCAGCAAAGTTGGTGCCTCTGAGGCCACTTTGCTTAACATGATGAACATTTCTCCCTTCACCTACGGTATGACAATTCAGGCAGTGTACGATAACGGTACCATTTTCTCCCCAGAGATCTTGGATATCGATGAATCGGATCTTTTGGCTACCCTCGTTCAGGGCATCACCACCATTGCCGCCGTGTCCATGGCCATTGGGTACCCTACCATTGCTTCAGTTCCCCACCTTTTGATCAATGGTTACAAAAACCTGATCAGCATTGGTCTTACCACCGAGTACTCTTTTGAAGCGGTTGAGAAGGTATGTTTCGTATCCACTTAATTTCCTGGGCCCTCAATTAACGCACATTTACCATTCTCAGGTGAAAGAGATCCTTGCTGATCCTTCCAAGTTTGCAGTTGCGGCTGCCCCTGCTGCTACTGGCGCTACGGAAGCCGCACCGGCTGTTGCGAAAGAGGAAGAGAAGGAAGAATCTGATGACGACATGGGCTTCGGATTGTTTGATTAGAATGTTAGGGAGAGCTGGGAGCTTGATCACTGTCGAGAATATAGTTTACGACTTTACTCACCCAGATCCAATGTGCTGAAACCAGTCTTGGCATCATTAGTCCATTAATTGCTCGTGTAACTATATCTGAGATACAAACACATCTCCATGCCCGGCCAATGTTAAATGCAACTCTACATGGCAGGATACAAGGAAAGTTGCATCAAAATGCATTCAGCCCATCCATTCCGAGACTTCCCTTCGGAGGATTCAAAGGACACGGGAAAGGAAACGGGAAAGGAAAAGCCGCGAGCAACTGCCATTTTAGAGTCATACAGCCGTCCAGGATGTTACATTTCACCTTCTATACGAAAACCCTTCCCCCAGCCTACAGAATCAAGCACTTCTTGGTTCGCTTTGACGGTACTACGGGACACAACACGGCACGGATTGCCTCATCGAACACGTTTTTCAAGCCCTTCTGGGTCAATGCGGAACACTCAAGATATTTGACAGCGCCAATCTCCTTCGCCATCTGAAGTCCTTGCGGGTAAGTGATCGGGGCCATCCTCTTCTCTCTCAACTTTTCAATTGTTTCTTTGTCCTCACGAAGATCCAGTTTGGTACCCACGAGAATGATAGGGGTGTTTGGAGCGTGATGGCTTATTTCAGGATACCACTATTTGTTAACAATGCTGTCAGAAGTCTTGCGGCCACCACACGTCCAAAAAAAATTCGTCACCTTTGTCCTGACATTCTCAAATGACGGGGGACTGACTAACGAAAAGCAAATGAGAAAAACATCGGTTTGCGGGTATGATAGTGGGCGCAGTCGGTCGTAGTCCTCTTGTCCAGCTGTGTCCCATAGACCGAGATTAATGGGCTTTCCATCCACCATTACATTTGCTGAGTAGTTGTCAAATCTTTTTCCAAAAAAGAAGACGTGGTCATTGCGCTTCAATAAGAGTACGGAAAAGACGCTCAAGTGAGGTACTTACACAGTTGGGATATACTCCCCGGGAAACGCATTGGTGGTGTAACTGATAAGGACTGCAAGCGTGAGATTCAACTGGTTATTGCGGTAGTTCACAGGAGATAATTTTAGCAAGTTGAGATATTACGTACGGCAAGTTTTCCCTACAGCACTATATCGTATTCAAACAGGGGGGGAAGGCAAAAAGATAGGTAAATACGGACCACCACTTTTCCAACTAGCCCAGTCAATTGGCACAGCTCAAGAACATACGTACCCATCACCAACTACAACACACTTAATAGCTTGCATGTTTTCGGTAAACGCCTGCCTGCACGATAATCTATCAAGAAGGCGTGATGAATGTCCGCGGTCGGATTCCTGGCCGGCTTAGGCGGGCCCGACGTGGGACAGTTTTGGGATGTAATCGGCAAAGAGCTTGTCGCGCGTAGTGATGCAAAGGGCGTGCGCAAACAATACTGCTTGCACCCAAAAGACGGCGAATTTGGAAACGAACCGATCCAATTAAGTCAACGGTAAGAGTGAAACGAGGCGGACTGGTTGATAACTTCTACTCCTCCGCCAACCCCCAATTTGTCCGTTTGACGCCTCTTCTCCCCCCATTTTCGGGAAACGAGATTCGAATGATTGCAGCCAGTTGCACATGATCTGCACTTATGTAAGCACTGATCGGATTACGGCAGAAATTAACAGACTAGTCGGGCGACTCAGGTATGAAAATGAGTACAGTGATCGTCGCACTGTTCTGTGATCATGATATATATCAGATATAAGCAGCTCGCTTGCGAAAGGCTTGAAAGTACTCATTCAAAAGGTGTGTCATATAGCATCATATCGAATCGAGACAAACAGGGGTGCAATCGACTAAAGCGGTAGCTGGGGCAGCCATGGTGCAAGCTCTCTGCACATCTTGCGTAATGTCGACGCCCCTTGACACTTGGATTCCTGCGGCCCCTGTATGTGCGTTTTGCTACTCTTTCTTGCATTCCAAATCGTGCGTGCATCTGGTGGGTAAACAGGTATGAAGGCCATTGCTGCCCTTTCCTCTGGAACAATTTGTAGACCAATGCGAACTTGCTACTGGAGTAGCAGATGATTGCATGACCCCACGTGTATACCTGTTACGACATCCGCTTTTTGGAAGAGGTTAGATTGGTACAGACATCCCTCGGCGTCCCTAGGTTGTTGATACGTGTGCATCTCAGTTCCCTTCAAGGAAAGTCCGGTCTGCAGTCCAAAGTACACGCCATTCTGCATCATAGTACCGTAGTAACATAGCGGCCCAGCTAGCATCATTTGCTTTCTCCCCTCCAAGGCAAGTGCACCAATCTAATCAGTTGTGTCGAATGGGGAACTACGCTAAGGTTCTCTTACCAACAGACACAGAATGTCTGACCTTCAGAAGCCGACTGTTGAGCTAGTCTCTGCCGAAAATCAGACAGGAAACTCATTCATGCACCAGTCAGCTGTTTCTCGTAGCAAATCAGCGACACCTACACCGCGCACTCGTTCATTTAGTCCAATGCTAACAATCAGGAACGACCTACCTACGCCACCCAGTTCTGTGCGTCGCCATAATTCCTTCCATAAATCTCCGGACGACACGATACGAACTCGTCGGCAGATGCCATCTGTCACTATGAGTCGCTCCTATAGTGCTACCACGCCACCAACTGCTACTTCTGAGAAGGCGGAAAACGTTTATCAGCATTCCTATTCACCGCCCCAAGAGGGTTGGAGGATCCCACGCCAATCGCCCGTACCTGCAGATTTTGAGGACACATCTGTTTCGGATGATGTAAAGGACGAGTATCCAAACAAATCTCCCCCGTGTGAACAACATCTATCTGGTATGTTGAAGAAATATGAGCACGCCGATAATAATTCTACTGAATGTACAGCCTGCTGTCTAGCTGCGGGTGCTCAACAGGATGTTCCAAACAATCATATCACCGAATCATCGGGAGGCGATGCAGGCATCTTAGCACTTTCAAGACTAGATGCAGATGTTCGCACTGCGGAGCTCAGAGTGCGATATCCGAATAAAGGACTTCCGCAGGCATGTCTCTTTGTGGCCAGGTAATTCCTTACGGACTTGGTTACTTACGTAGTAAGCTGATGCCCTATGCCTAGCCTCTCGTCATCGAGAACAGATGAGCAACTTCATGAAAGCGTTACCAACCACTTCGAAAGATGGGGAAAACTAATGAATGTTAAGGTTCTCAAAGATTGGCTGGCTAGGCCATACGCTTTCGTTCAATTCGAGGTGACTGTCCAACTTCATTTGCCTTTCCGGGACACAATTTTAAAAGAGCTGATTATGCAGAGCGTGGAAGACTCTAAGCATGCACTCGTGGAGGCACATAATACAGTCATCGATGGGCGACACATACGCGTTGAACAGGCCCGTGTAAACCGCACTCTTTTCATTGCTAAATTCAACAAGTCCGTTGCCGAGTATGTCCAAGACGCCAATGATGTGAAAGCGGTGACTAGTGTGAGTACAGATGAGCTACCCAGCTTTCCAGTACGGATAGGTGGTTGTAAGCGTTCTCCTTCCCTAGCAACTACGTCAAATTCTGGAACGGTATGGACCAGTCGAAGACTTGACCATTCTTCAGAACTATCAAACTGGCCGTAGTAAAGGATGCGGCTTCGTCAAATTTTGTTTTCGGGAAGATGCAATTAGAGCATACTTGGTTAGCATTGGCATTGTGCTTTCTCATTCTGTCTCTTCGCCTTATCCTTTGCGAAACAGGGGCTTCGTACGAACCTGAAATGGGTGGCCGAATGGTCAGACAACTATTGTGTCTTGCCCCCTTCGCATTATAGCGGTTATTCCTTTTCTCATGACCAGCTCTTCTCACCTTCTGGATCTGATGTCCGTCCACAACATTCTCTGCATCATCATCTACACAGGGCGGCCAATCTAGATCGGGGCAATGTCGACATTGACAGGTCGAGCATATTCGTAGGCCAGCTAAACCAGGCAGTGATTACCCGCGAATTGCTGGAAGAAAAATTTGGCCAGTATGGGGCAATTCAATCACTGCAGCTTATTAACCGATATCCGACGGGACCAAGTAGGTGGTCAATGACCGGCAAACTTAGTTCAAATGCTGACTACTATGCAGATTCTCGTCCAGCCTTTGCATTTATCAAGTTTTTGGACGAAGCTACGCCTGAACATGCGATTCAAGAAGAAGTAGGTAACTGCAACCGCAAATGCTGACCCGCACGGATACTGACTGGGGGAAAACCTAGAACGGAAAGTTGTGGCTCGATAGGACGATACGTGTACAGTTTCGTGAAACAGGCGAGTTCCGTGTCCAAAGACCACCAGCTGTGCCCTACAGTCCAGGTGTGCTACCGTATGCCGCTTTGTCATCCTCCTTGCGTGGTCCTGGCGGTTTTGCAGGGCCTCTTGGCTTCGCAAGCACAGCTACATTTTCTCGGACTCCGCCAGCTACGGGAGTGAAGCGAGGCGCTACCTTTCTGTCGCCCCGAAGACATGCGTCCCCCGCCACCCTACAACTTGGCGGGAACAGGGGAAGAGTAGGCTTTGTGGTATGAGTATGGAAATTTTTTTGAGTAGTTGCATTTTCAAGCTAATGCATTCTTTTACACAATAAGGCGGAGAACAGTCCCGGGCACCTAGCTGGAGGTAAATTGCTGTTGCATTTACTGCTTGATCCCCGCCTCTGGTTCGTCCGAACTTCATTAATTAATAACTCGTTGACAGCAGACCAAGCCTCTAGGTTCATTCCGCCGGATACCCTTATGTACGCGAACCCCGTTCCTTTCCTCTCAAATCCGTACGCTGTGTACCCATCTCCCCCTGTCTACGATGCTTCAACACATCTGCCTCAACCCCCTCCGCTCGGAAATCTCGCCCCTACCGGTGATGCCAGTCTTCCTATGGCTTCAGCTGGTCTTTACCTTGGACCCCACCATATCGTGCAAGTAGGAACGCCGTATGTCAGTGCTCGCGGTGCATCTTTCCGACCTCAAGGACAAATTACGTGGTCCGATGAAAGGGGAACCTGGAAGACCCACCTCACTCCACCTCCCCAATCTGCTTTAGGACTATCGGTATTGCAGAACGCTGGCTGGGCCAATACGGTTGATCCAACAATGGTCAGTGGCCCTTGTCTGACAGGCAGTATAACCGAAGATCAAGGATGGGAAGAAACCAACCCTCTATGGGCGGCGGAGGTTTAAGAGTTTCAAAATAACGTGGGCTGGATGGCAACGACTAGCAATGCTGTGTAAACAATATTTGCAATAGTTTCGTACATATCCTAAACATGAGGGAGGCTCGACATAATTTGCACCTTGGCATTTATGATAAACTTTACAAATCGCATGGACGGCTCAGTGTATCTTCTCCTGCTTCCGAACAATGTACATTGGCTTCATCCGTGGCTCCCAGAAAATCGGGCATAAAACTACAGAAACCTAGCAATATCCTTCTCTGCACTATCTCCCACAAAATATTTGCTGTGCTTCGCTGCTCAAGAAGAGTGACTGATAAGCATGAGCCCCTCTTTGAATAGACGATATGAGTGCCATTGTCTCGCCGTTTTTTCAGCCAGCGAGAGCGCTTGAAGGCCGTGTATATGCATGCCCACTAGTCGGCCGATGAGGACGTTGCCATCCATCATTATACGTCTAGAAAGAACTGTAGCTTGCAGCTTGAGAGGCGTCGTAAGCACAAACATATTGATGGGATGGCAGTATCGGATGGTTGAAGTCTGACGACAATGAGCTCGTGTTCCCTTCCACGCTATCTGCATTTGAGTGAGCACGACTTGCTCTTAGATCTTGATGTGCAGGTGGTCGGTCTTCAAACGGCTGGCGCAATCGAGTTCTTTGGTCGCTTCGGTTTGTGTTTCCTTGGAGCAAATCTGTAGCCAGGGTGCTTCAATTCATGTATGCGTTTCTCTTCCTCACTGCGCTGGCGATATACGGATTTGACTGACTCCGGCTCGTTGGCCCACATCTGGCCGACCAACTTTGAAATTTCCTTATTTGCTATTCCGTGATTTCTAGCCATAATGTGCGTATGCTTTTCACGCCGGTATATGATGAAAGGGTTCAATGGCCGGGGGGTGCGCCATCTCTTATTTAATGCCTCTGGTTTGTGTGATGGTCCGGCTCTTGGTTTACTCTTTGTTCTGTTGGCACCTGCACTGTTCCCCAGTTCTGATGAAAGCTGCGGTTTTGGATGATTGCTTGCATTGTCACCAGGTCCACTTGAATCAGTTTGGCTCGTCATACTGTTAAGGCTAATATCAACTGGCGCTACTACAGAGGGAAAGGCTTCCGTCTCACTCTTTGACGACTTAAGAGGAGTTTCCGTCAAAATTGACTGAGGAACAACAGGTCTAGCTGCGTAGAAGTCCTTTACGTGGCTAAAAGAGGGGGAAGGGAAGTGCTCTACCATGAGTGGAAGATATCCTTGCGGGCTCAAAACGTACGATCCAGAAAAAGATGCACGCTCAGGAACCGAAGCAAAGGAAGCTAACGCCGAAGGGGACGCAAACTGTAGCGGAGTTTCACTCATGGCCAAAACTGCAACTTTCCGATGGCCAGCAAACACGCATGCGCCGCACTGTGGGTTCACTCCGGACCCGGTCTCCAGTACCTTCTCGAGTGGAGTGGGTTGAGCTAGGACATATTCTAAGCGCGTGCAGGAAGATGCGTATAATGTAATCACGACAGGGGCACGTGTACCACGCCAAACCTGGCTGGGATTTCGTTGTTCGCCTACCTGTCAAACTACACTTTCTGCAATAATTTGCCCTTCATGGAGATCGTCGAAGCAGAGGAGCATCCACTCTTTCCTGTAGCGGACCGCCTTTTAACATTGCGAGATACTGCTATAAATTCCTTAACACCGGATGACATTCCCGAACGTCTTGACCTGGTCACTAACCTGCTGAAAGCAAATAAGAGGCACATCGACCGCTCGCGGCGCTCGCGCGACAGCCTCGATCACTTTATCTTGTCGGTAATTGCAGTGGCATCTAGACAACAAATTGCGTTGTATCGTGCGATAGCCCAAAATGATACTGATTTCGAGCGCACACTCGATCGGTTGTGTGACGAAATGGACACCATTTTCGTGAATCCTGACCTGAAGCGAAAGCGGGCGTCACCTCTTTCGCGCCGTTCCAAGTCGGTGGAAAGCAGCTCCCCCATAGAATTTCAGGATACAGAGGGATTACCCATCGAGAGACTTGGACCTCAAGAAGCATCGGAAGAACGTGGACGCCAAATGGAAGGACCATCCGGCCAACATCGGTCGGTCAGCGAGAGCGGTCGACCGAAACGTCCTAATCATCCTCCGTGGAAAACCCAAATATTATTTCAGTGGTATTATCAGCATCGCGCTAATCCTTACCCAAGCGAGGCCGAGAAGGAAGAATTATGCAACGAGACCGAATTAAACGCAAAACAGCTTAATGATTGGTTCATTAATGGTATAGATGCCACCTTCCCCTACGCTTGCACTGTTTCAATCATGGATCTAATCTCCAGGAAAACTTCTTAGCGCGACGACGGTACCGCATTCCCAGACAAGGCACAATGGATGCCACTTTATAGTAGCATAGCCTGCACTTGCAATTATTGTTGCAGATGGAATTTGTGCAGGGCATTTACTGGAGTATTAACAATGATTCTGTAGTCTTGACTTGCGCGCTGGAAACTGCACATTTTTCTAGTGAGAATGCATATAATTGAAAGTCTACAGGAAAGAGGTCGATTTGGTGCAGCCGATCTCGGACGCATACGCAGGTATATTCTGCCGAGATCCAATCCTTCTCAACAAAATGATAAGTTCCGGGTAAATATGTATCATGGACATCTATGAAGGATTGCCCACACAGGAAGCTTATCACGCGAAATCCTTGGCGAAAGATCCCAACATTTCCTTGATCTTTTTGTCCGTCTCAGGACTGATAGCGTTCTCCTTCTTGATAGCCTCGAAGATTTCAGGGGCATTGGCTTGCACGTACGGGATAACTGCAGCTTCGAACTGCGTGACTTTGTTTACGGGGATCTTGTCCAGGAACCCATTGACACCTGCAGTGATTGTTAAAGCAATGCATAGACTACAAAAGGCAGAACAGAAATACGAACCAGCGTAGATGATGACCACCATGTGTTCAACGGAAAGAGGGCTATACTGCTTTTGCTTCAAAAGTTCCGTAAGCCGAGCACCACGGTTAAGCAAGAACTGAGTTGACGCGTCAAGATCAGATCCGAACTGGGCAAAGGCAGCGACTTCACGGTATTGTGCAAGGAAAAGCTTCAAAGAACCCGCAACTTGTTTCATGGCTTTCACTTGGGCAGCGGACCCGACGCGAGAGACGGACAAACCCACGTTAATGGCAGGACGAACACCTATGCGAACGATTCAGTCGCCTGTAGGCATCATCAAGGAATAAACTTCTACTAACCTTTGAAGAAAAGTTCCGCCTCCAAGAAAATCTGACCATCTGTAATTGAAATGACATTGGTGGGAATATATGCAGACACATCGCCACCTTGAGTTTCAATGACGGGAAGAGCGGTCATGGAACCACCGCCAAAAGTCTTGTTCATTTTCGCCGCACGTTCCAAAAGACGAGAGTGCAAATAGAAAACATCACCGCTGAGTGAAAATAAAATAAGTAAGAGGTGTAAAGTCTTCCGTTCACCGTGCCACGTACGGGTACGCCTCACGACCCGGAGGACGGCGGAGCAAGAGCGACATCTGGCGATAGGCCACAGCTTGCTTCGAAAGATCGTCATATATAATAAGCGAATGCTTCCCATTGTCCCGGAAATGTTCTCCCATCGCGGCACCGGAATAAGGGGCCAAAAATTGTAACGGCGCCGCATCAGATGCTGTCGCAGCCACAACAATCGAGTACTTCAACGCATCTGCGGGTGGATCAATGCTGTGCCCAATCGCGATATGCGAAAACGTATATTACAGCTTACCGTTCTCTTCAAGCGTCTGTACAAACTGAGCAACAGTGGAGCGTTTCTGGCCGACGGCCACGTAGACGCAATACAGCTTCTTTGTTTCATCACTGCCGCTATTCCAGCGCTTCTGGTTGAGGATTGTGTCCAAGGCAACGGCAGTTTTGCCGGTCTGACGATCTCCAATGATGAGCTCTCGCTGTCCACGACCGATTGGTACCATGGAGTCGATACATTTGATGCCCGTCTGCATGGGTTCTTTCACAGATTGACGGGGAATAATACCGGGAGCTTTGACCTGGACACGTTGGCGCTTCACATCCGTTAGAGGTCCCTAGGCCACAAAAGTGTTAATCGAGACAGTTCTTCCGGCCAATCCATGTACAATACCTTTCCGTCGATGGGGTTTCCAAGGGCATCAACAACACGCCCAAGTAACCCAAGGCCCACAGGTACGTCAACGATAGCGCCCGTGCGCTTTACAATATCACCTTCCTTGATGAGACGATCGTTTCCAAAAACGACGATACCAACGTTGTCCGGTTCCAAGTTCAGTGCTTGTCCCTGTGGAACACACGACGACTCAGCGAATGCTGTTGGCCAAAGGAACCTATGGAATATACCTTTAACCCAGAAGAGAATTCCACCATCTCTTCAGCCTGCACATTCTTCAACCCGTAAACACGCGCAATACCATCTCCAATAGATAGAACGCGTCCAGTTTCCTGAACGTCAATCTGAGAGCTGGCTCCCAAAATGCGATCCTCCAAGATGGATGAAACCTCAGAGGTACCTGGTCACGAGAAGCAACCATATGAATGGACTTCGAAAGTAGAATTCTGGCACAACAAAACTTACCGGGTTTCGCAGCGCGACTGAATGCGCAAGAACTGAAAGTCCTTGCCTGGATAGCGTGAATAACATATAAGAAAAGGGTTGACGATTCACGCTGAGGATACGATACTGGAGGCGTTTCCTCTTAGCCACCTAAGGCATATATACTTACAGCTGATGCGCGAACAAATGTCAATTGCGAGGCGGTCTTCAACATGATTGGAAATGAGATGCACTGGTGAATCGCAAAGTGAATTGGAGCCAGTGATAGAGGTGCATAGAAAAATGGTGAGGCGCAAGTGGCGCAGGTCCGGATCCAATCTGAACACTCCGGTTCCGCCCGTTTCCGGCCGGTTCCGGCCGAGTCCGCCATCTGAACACGTGTACAAGATCGAAGATTTGATTTAAAAGCAATGCAATGAACACTTTTTGCCCTCAAAAGTAAACGCAGCATCCACCGTCCTCCTTGCAATCTCCACACAATCATCATGTCCTCCTCCGCCTTTCTCGCCGAGGAACAGCGCCTCTTTGAACAGGAAGTTAAGGACATCAAATCTTGGTGGCAATCAGACCGCTTCCGGCTGATCCGTCGTCCTTACACTGCAGAAGATGGTAAGTGTGGTTGCCAGTGTTTTGAGGTGCCTGTATTCGCCACGAGACCAACTATGACTCGTTTTCAGTGGCGAAGAAGAGGGGAACCGTGAAGCAACAGTTCGCATCTGATATTCAGGCGAAAAAACTGTGGAAGCTCCTTCAAGAACACAAAGCCAACAAGACTGCTTCGTTTACCTATGGTGCTTTGGATCCTGTGCAAGTTGCGCAGATGGCTAAATACCTTGACACGATTTACGTCTCTGGGTGGCAATGTTCCTCCACAGCGTCTACCTCTAATGAACCAGGACCAGATTTGGCAGACTACCCTATGGTACGAACACATCCATTGCAGCTTACATGTGTTGTTACAATTTTAAAATATCTGGTGCCTTGTCTAGGATACTGTACCGAACAAGGTTGAACACTTGTTTTTTGCTCAGCTGTTCCACGACCGTAAACAACGGGAGGACCGCCTCTCCCTGCCGCTTTCAGAACGTTCCAAGTCGAAGTACATCGATTTCTTGCGACCAATCATTGCAGATGCAGATACAGGACACGGTGGTATCACGGCAAACATGAAGTTGGCCAAGATGTTTGTGGAGCGAGGTGCCGCCGGTATTCATCTGGAGGACCAAGCCGCTGGGACAAAGAAATGCGGTCACATGGCGGGCAAAGTCTTAGTTCCCATCTCTGAGCATATTAACCGTCTGGTGGCTGTCCGACTACAGTTTGATATCATGGGAGTAGAAAACATTGTTGTTGCTCGTACCGACGCTGAAGCTGCAACTCTCATCACATCCAACATTGATCGTCGTGACCACGCTTTTATCCTCGGGAGCACGAATTCTAACCTTTCGCCACTCGTTGACGTAATGAATGCCGCCGAAAGTAGTGGCAAAACTGGAGAGGCGCTTCAGGCCGTAGAAGATCAGTGGATGGCCGATGCCAACGTCAAGCTTTATTCTGAAGCCGTGGTGGATGCACTAAAGGCTGCTGGCAAGGATGGGCGCATTTCTGATTTCCTGAGTAAGGTTGGAAGCCTTTCGAATGCTGAAGCACGTGCTTTGGCGAAATCTTACGGTGTTGATCCGTTCTGGTGCTGGAATGCCCCTCGTGTCCGCGAAGGATACTTCAGATACCAAGGTGGCACCCCTGCGTGTATCAACAGGGGTATCGCTTACGCACCGTACGCCGATTTGATTTGGATGGAGACCAAGAAACCTATCTATTCTCAAGCTGAAGAGTTCGCTAACGGGGTTCGTAAGGTGCATCCGGAGCAGATGCTTGCCTACAATCTCTCGCCCTCGTTCAACTGGGATGCAGCAGGAATGTCTGACGCTCAAATCTCGAGCTTTATTGGCGATATCGCCAAGTTGGGCTTCGCGTGGCAATTCATCACCTTGGCTGGGGTAAGATCCTTCCGTTATATTTCCGTGGTGCCCATACGTATACTGACTACATCTTTTTCAGTTCCACTCTGATGCTTTGATTACTGACCTCTTCGCTCGCGACTATTCAAAGCGTGGTATGCTTGCGTATGTCGAAGGTATCCAGCGTCAGGAGCGCCTCAATTCGGTGGAAACCCTTTCTCATCAAAAGTGGTCCGGTGCTGAATATTACGATAATTTGAGTGAGTGTTGTTATATTTACTGGTAATATTATTTGGATGCTGACAATGTGGTTTCTAGTTAAAACGGTTTCTGGGGGTGTTACCGCAACGGCTGCAATGGGTAGAGGTGTAACAGAGTCCCAGTTTGGCTCCCACTAAGTCATTTGCATGTTGGAAGAGGGTTAGGTTATCTTTGATTGTCGCTCGTATGCTTCATAAATACATATTATCGGTGTTGGCAAAAGACTCATACGGTAGCATGTGGGTGACTAGGAAACGCATTATATATCCAAATGATAGATCTGCAATGCAGCTAAGGCGTCCCCAA
This sequence comes from Spizellomyces sp. 'palustris', assembly GCA_006535965.1. Taxonomy (NCBI): domain Eukaryota; kingdom Fungi; phylum Chytridiomycota; class Chytridiomycetes; order Spizellomycetales; family Spizellomycetaceae; genus Spizellomyces; species Spizellomyces sp. 'palustris'. The sequence continues at coordinate 114,276 of QEAR01000055.1, read as the reverse complement.
GATGTCAAAACCAGCGCATGCATTCCTTGCTTGCAATAAGTTCTCAAACGACGAATGTCTTTTCAATCGAAAGAAGGTATTCACAATGAGCATCGCACTGAGAATGGTATACATCATCCACAGCGTCGGACCTCAGATTGCACCATGGTTCCATTATGTAACTCTACTAGGATTATTGGTGCCTGAGTTCTCGACTGGGTTGACCAGGCCGCCCAAGTGGTACAGTCCATCCCATGCTGAAGAAATGTTGTCTGGGAATGCGGTACCGTCGTCGCGCTAAGACGTTTTCCTGGAGATTAGATCCATGATTGAAACAGTGCAAGCGTAGGGGAAGGTGGCATCTATACCATTAATGAACCAATCATTAAGCTGTTTTGCGTTTAATTCGGTCTCGTTGCATAATTCTTCCTTCTCGGCCTCGCTTGGGTATGGATTAGCGCGATGCTGATAATACCACTGAAATAATATTTGGGTTATCTACGGAGAAAGGGTAGGACGTCGTCTACTAGCACTGGGCTGTTCTTGCTGACCGATTGCTGCTGGCTGAACCGACACTCAGAGCTCCCCTCCACGGAGGCAACATTCCCGTTCTCCCCAGATACTTTTCGATATTTGTATATGGAGACTAGGTGTGCGAAATGGTCCGAAGCCTTGGTATACGACATAGTTCAGAACCTTGATTTGGAAAACGGACATCATCAACCTCCTTGCCTATCAGGGTACTCCGTAGAATTACGTACAACTCGTATCGATATTTTCACCACAGTGGTTCGATTTGATTTTGCTGGTGTACTAAAATACCAGCTTTATTGTCATAGTTTTCTAATTGTCGCAGCTTAGCGTTACAAATGCATTCATTCCTTAGGATGCATCAGCAGTATATGCATGCTTGACGACAGTGGCCTGGAAGGAACAGTGTTTGATTTTAGGAGAAGAAGATTCAATGAGTTATTTCTCTTTGTCTGCTCATCCTCAATTTCAAATGCCTTTTATCCAGGGCTAGGTCTCTTCGACCCTGTTTGAGTGTGTTTCAACTGTACATTGACTCAATATTATAGATTCAGCACTGATACTCAGAAGCGTGCATCTCGATTTTCGGGTGTCCATTGCAGGTAGAATAGAGGACACGTGCAGCACGGAACTACTCATTGTCGGGCTCTTCCTCACCTTATGAAAAGGACAATTGTTCCGTAGACTGCACCGTGAGTATGAAGGTACCAATCTGACCAGGTTGGAAAGTAGACGGCACTACAGTGTATATTCCTGCTGGGATGAAAACGACTGTTTCAATTTCAAGCTTAATACCAACAACCTGGTGCCCATAGCGCACCTTGGACGTCATTTCCTTTCACATAACAGAAGCCATTCCGATAATCTCCGCTGTTCAAGGCGATAGTTTCTCTGGTTACCGTGGTAAGGGTTACGTCATCCCTGATCAGTTTCACATTGACAGCGTATTCTTTCGGTGCTTCTAATGTGATGAAAATTCGAGTTCTTTTCAGAGCAGTTAACTTATACCGCGGATTGAGCTGGAAACTCGGGTGGTTCAATGATCCACCCGCCGTTGTGGATGTCCAATGACCAACAACCTACGCAAGGGAGCACATAGTGAGACAACAGCAACTCAAAAGAGGTAAAACATCGAGATCAAGATACCTGAGTAGAATATGGATAGCTGTCTTGAATCTCTTGAATACTAAATGGTGACATCGCGTATACTGTGAGTGAGTATTGGAGCATTCGGGATGACTTCTCGTGTTGAGAGAGCTAATGAAGATCGCCATTCAACGGAAATGTTTGGACGCGCCGTACGGGAAGGTGCCCACCACAATAGTATATTTTGCTATCCCCATTCCAAGAGAAAATAAGTGTTGGGTATAATTCTGGGCGTATGCTATCACAATTAAAACTAACCAGATCCTTTGGATGATTTGAATCGCACCTGATATCCCGGAGGCAATCAGCTGTGTGTTAACGGTGGCATTCAATATGACGGCATATCGTACCAGTACATGCGGACTATTTACGTAAACTCCTCGTAGCATAGGCTCACCGGAGTAGAACACTCTCTCGCCGCCGGAGTCACCATACAAATGGAGTGTTATATAATCGCCATTCTCCTCCTGATTTGAGGTCACTATATAACCAAACCGTGAACAACATACCATGATGGTACCTACAGTAACAGTGACATGCTTGGTAAGCAAAATCCACACAGCGGTTGAATTCTCGTTTGAAACATCAACTTGTAGAGAATACTGCGGATTACTGCCGAAATTGAATACATCCTTCCGAGGTCCGGTAACTGGCCAAGACCTTAAAGTGTAGGTGAATTATTGTTGGAAAGGAAGGACAGTGCAGCTTCGTGAAATGTACTTACGCGTGCAACGTAAATCGATGCTCCCACATATGCGGATTCCAGTTTATATGGATAGTATCAAACCAGTCGCATATGCTTTGGAAGTCGATCCAAAAGATTCCTGTCAAGCGAACGCGTCCATGTATATTGCAATGCAATCAAGAGAGTGATGATCGTCATACTTTACTTACCATCCGCTTTCTCGTCAACTTCTAAACCACTCGCTGCCAGAGCTTGCGCAGTTTTCTGCCTTAAATGAGGATCCTGGGTAAGAATTTTGCTTTCTCGTTGCATCGACCGCCATGGGTTCTTGATTTGCAATAAGTTGTACTGTGTATCCCCAACTTGCACAATTCGCACATCAAGAACGGCATAAGCATGTCCAGCTATCAAACCGAATTGCCCAATATTGTTCTCGCGAAGCGAACTGGTAGCAACGGTTATCAGGGCATGGCCAGCTTGATACCCGTCTTGCAGCCTTCGAAAGATGCTCATTGGTGGTAATGACCCATCCTTGATGAAGATATGTTCCGGAATCCAGCCTGTAAGCGCATGTAAGTCTATTCCTGAGTTGGATCCTGGGAAGCCATAACCCCCTTGCAATTTGAGGTAGGCTTTTTCAACGATGCTGGGCCATATTTCCCGATTGAGAGAGAAGGTGCAAAGTAATCGTCCATCTTTCCCGACTGGCAAATAGTCATCCACAACAACCTATAGAATCAATCCAGCATTACAAACCGTATGATTAGAAGGAAGACAGGGCGACTTAACGTTCCTTCCTGGGAACGCCATTCCAAGTTAATTTCACCATATATTTTCCACTCGGATTGTACATAGGCTGACCAGATTTGTTTTGCGGATAGATACGGCTGGTAATTAGCTAGCGAGCACGCCCATGAGTAATTATAATTTAAGTTAATGAAACCGGATAAGAAGGCAGGGCAACCTGCTTTTCAAACTTGCGCTCGTATTCCGAGCTGACGCACAGTGATGCAACGAATGAGCAGTCCGTAACAAGGTCCTTTCCACAAAATAACGAGGATATGAGGAGGATCATTCCAAATAATTGATGGCGGGCTCATACCTGGACAATAGCACCAGCGTACATCGACAGGACCATCCTATGTTCTGAGAATATTTCGCTCACCCTTTTCCATTCTGCAAACGCAGCCCTCTGCATCAAAGAGAGGGACAATGGACCTTGAGGGTCTCTATGGGCACAGGCGTAAGCGAGGGTATGTGGATAGTAGAGTAACGAGAAACTAGGCTTACTTGAAGGGGACATCAAAGGAAAACCGCTCTTTATCATCCATGGCAATCCATGGCAGATATAATCGTCCGTTGATGATGGAGGATCTCTTTAGAACTTCAATCTCGAATGGCGCTAAATGTCCGTGGGAAGATGCAACTGAACCCTGCGCTATGAACTCCCATTGACAGCTATATCAAGAGGAATGTATAGCATACTTTGAGAGACTGACGAATCTGATCGTTCTCTATTCGTGATGTTGTCGTTCTCCTGACTACCGGCTTGAATGTAGGATGGTTTACATCCCATTTCCCCGTACCGCAGAGCAGTGAAACTATAGTGATCACTCAACCTTTTTCGATTTCCAAAGGAATCTGGCCAGCATCTGCTTCAAAACGGTGGTCTGTATCGCAAGTGACCTGTTCAATGCCTACATCTATACTTGCTGGTTAAAAGATGACATTGCGAAGACTATAGTCGTATGTGCCAACAACGTCAGCGCGTACCGTCCGTTTGCAACTCATCCACTCTTGAAACACGAACCAAACGACTCAACTCTTCAGCCCTATGCGAATATTCGTCCCATTTCAGATGAAGTAATGCTATCTTTTTCGGATCGCTTTCGTCTAGAGTGGCATGACCGTACACTCATCAATTCCATGAGATTTTGCACATGAGGTAGTGTAAACTTACGCTGGAGCAGTTGTAAAACAGTCTAGGACCGAAAACACCGAGTCATTTCCTTGCCTTATCTCTCAAAAACAGAAATGCACATACATGCGCTGCGTCTTCATAGAGCCCCCATGCAGTAGTCCACTGCTTCGCGTTGTCTTCTTGGACTGCGCGCTTTGCCACGGCAAAGCCATATTTATATAACTCTGGGAGCCCTGAAGGTCCTTGCTGTTCGATGTCGCGGGAGGGCGTCGTCATGTAGAGGGTTCCCGAGGCGCAACCGACGTGATGTCTTTCAAAGGTGAATCTCACAGCACAGAATTAAGTAGATTGCCATTGTCGCGAAGTGTGGATGTCGAGCAGCGCCTTGCAACATCCCGGGCAGTTAACTTTTGCAAGTGGCCGTCATCCGGTTGCATGGTGATCTGATTAACCAGGTTTTTATGCACTGCACTGTGTACTATCAATGCCACACATGTATAATCCAAATCGAACCATGTCCGCCAGGTTGTCCACGGAATGCATCGACATGAGTTGTACTGGCGTGTCTTGTACGCATCAGATAATGCTTTCTCTGTATGTACTCTCTAACATACCCGGCAATATTTATCATTCTAGTCTGAAATGTCTGAAAGATTGGATCAAGGAGTGTTCAGATTGGATCCGGACTGCGCCATTCTTTGCGACCCAAATCATTGCAACAGTGTGGTCGGGTGCAAAAATCCAAGTTTTTGGTACACCAGTGATTATGTACATCCGATTTGCAAGAATCTACCTTTGCAGACCTTCGCAATAGTTCATTCATACCGATCATGCGGCAGCTTGACATCGTCGGGAACAAGAACATTATCAATCATATGGATAGCCCCATTCTCAGCAAGCCCATCAGCAAACTACAAAAAACAAACCCCCAACAAGGAAAAAAACAATCAATAAAACCGCTCCTGAACGCAATCCAACAACACATTATCAATCTCACCTGAACTTTAGCCTCCCCTTTGTTGATAAGGAACATGTACCGACGAACATCACGCTGATTGTCTCGGTCTTTAGAGCACGACTCGGAATGAGTGCGGTCCTTGTGGCCACGTTCCTTGGCTTCGATACAGACGGTTTTGTCTTCGTAGAGGGTCTTGAGGCCTGTTTTGGGATGATTAGGGATCGTGCGCACGAATGTAAGAAGGGTGGGTTTGGGGAAACTTACGCATTTCGCGCTTTTCCATCATGTCGGTCGTGTAAGCTAGGTCGCGGCCCATGTGGTACTGAATGATACGCTTGAGATCCTGGACTCCCTTGCATTCGCGGTGACGTTCCATGCCACGCTGACGGTCCTGTCCAACACAGCTAAAGAGGTACCGGAGGTTCTCGAATCCAAGACGTTGCCAAGCCTCATTGCTGGGCGCAAAGATGGTGAGTCCCTTTTCATCTGCCAGGTGTTTACTCATGTCGGTACGTTCGGCTCCGGCGAGGAAGGTGGAGAATTCCGTGGGCATCATGAAGAGCATTTCGCGGGCGTCACGGGGCGGGATGAGAACACGGTCGATGGCGTGGATGCGTCCGTTTTCTGCTTCCATGTCTCTTTCGACAATACGGGCACGCATATTCTGGTAAAGGTTTCATTTGAGTTCAAGAGCCATGGACGTTAATGAAATTGGAAAAGAGGCAAGATAGTTACCAGCCAAGCGTCCCCACGGAAGCGGAAAACGCGGATCCTCTGGTGCCGATCATTGAGTTTTTTGAGACGAAGGTCAGTGCGTAACAGCATGCCTTGATGCAATTCGTCGCCGCGAATGTTTAGGTCTGGGCAAATGTGGTAGCGAAGGATGTCGCCCAGCTCGCGTTCATCATTGTTGCGCCTCCTGTCATCCTCCTAAGAGTATCAAACCTTTACTACAAAGGATCTCCAATGCGTTGTGAAAATGGTCAAGATTTACCAGATGCTTGAAAGCCTCATTGGTGGGAGCAAACACGGTAGCCTTTTTGTCCTTGTTCTCCAAATCATCACGAAGCCCGCGGTCCCGAGAAAGCGCGTCGACAAAGCGACTGAAGCGTTTGTCTCCCCTAAGCCGATCAACTATTTGGCAAAAACAAACCTATCAGCGACACCAATATACAATCCAAAAGCATGGAACAACATACTAAGAGACCCCTCCTGCCGTTCCTTGAGGGTATTAGTAAACAACTCGACACTCTCTTCATCAAGGTTAGAGATAAACAACGCTCCACTCAAGGGCGACGTTTTGACTGATGTGAACACGCACACCAAGAGGGCAAACAAGATGGCGAACCGATGCATGGTGAGGCAAAAAAACAAAAGAATTGGAGCTCAAAGTGTTGGCAAAAAGTGGATGTTTTTCTTTTTGTTGGAACACTGGATGTACCTACAGAAAGAGAAAAAGAACAAACACCAACGTTTTATACCCCACAAAACAACCCCACACATCTCGTTCTGTTTTCCCTTTTTTTTTGGTTTTTTTTGGTTTTTTTGGTTTTTTCAAGAGCCCTGTTCCAGTAACGCCCATGACACTTTCTGCGTCGTTTAGATCCGGGGCCACAGGGTGGGTCGTGTGGGGGTGAGGGCGTGCAAATGGTGTTGTTCCTCAGAGGGCTGTCAGTGATGGCAAGTGACAAGATGTTTGACAGTCGATTGACAGGTTACGACGCCAGCTCACGTTTTTTTTTTTTTTTTTTACAACTCTCCTTGATCGAATGTTTTCTTTGATGATCAGAGTTTGATGGTTTTGGATCTGGGGCTTGACTTGTCATTTTTACTCACTTTCATGTGAGGATACACACACGCACTATGGCGTTGTGTGGTGTTGCCCAGGACATGTTATTGATGAGGTGTCATCAACCCTTTCTGTTGATGTTGGGCAACACGTGTAAAAGTGTGTGAGAGGAGGTACCTAAAAGGTTGGTTTTTGGACTTTTGAAAGACGGGATAGTGTAAAGCCAGCCCCCCACATAGAAAACGCGTAACGCGTGCCAGCCTTGCGATGGTTTTGCCCCCCTTTTTTGCGACGCGAATGTAGATGTGCTCTGCATAAACGGGCGTCAACAGCAACACAGTTGGTGGTAAAAACTCTGCAAGAAGAACCTTTTGTTGTCGCGGTACGAACCTTTACGAACCTGTTGCATAGACAAGACACACACCCGTGCCAAACCTTGAACGTACAACCCTGACATTGACGTTTACGCAGCACCATCATAACCATACTTGTAGACTCTGCAAGGGATTGCATGTTCTTGGTGCTGACGAGCAATGGTTGATAAAACCCTTTTGATGCAATAGGCGGGGATTTCCAGCCGCAAAAGTATGTATAGTACAGTATAAAATGCTCTGCAAAAAAGACGAGTGGGTGGGGTTACCCGCTGGTTGTTTGGAAACTTTTGCGCAAACGCGGTTTCCCCAAAAAAAAAGCCAGCCCCGAAAGTTTAAGGTAAAGCCGGGTTTTTTAGGTACGCCCGTCACCGTCCTACAATAACAAGGCAAACACCTGACTCTGCAAAACGTGTTGTGAGCCCTTTTTGGTGACGAACCTAGAGGGCTAGAAAGAGGACTTTTTTGAATTCAGCAGTTCCATCCAGAAATGGATCAAATGTTGGGTCCATTCTGAACCATGAGAGTTTTGTTGTCTTATTCGACATGTAAACTCTGTTTATGCTGTATAAATTAAATGAATGAATATCGATCGATAGTGCTGAAAGAATTTGTATATCGGGTGAAAAAAATTTAAAAAAGTCCAAGAGTAGGATGATCAGTAGGATGAGGTGGGACGTGCATACGCAAACACAGTTTCTCATCCCACCGCACACATTGCACACACCAACACATACATTCCACACCGTTAACGATACATACTTACGGCAATGCATCACACTACACGGTATTAACGATAATTACCACTCTTTACACGCGCGTTCAGGTTTTGGAATGTGGGATACCAGAGTCTTGCAATTTGTCGGTTAGCTTACAAGATATGTACAAGTTTTTTAATATTTGGTGTGTAAAATGGATAATCGCTCTTTTTTGTTGGTTGTAGTAATCAATTAATGGGATATATATTCTGGTGAACGTTACATGACAAGGAAATGAGTTTTATGGATTTTGGATCGGGTATGGATGAGCTAAAGTTCAATCGTTTGGGCAGAGAGTTATAGAGTCATGAATCCCATTAAAAACCCCCCAAACCCATCCATGCACGAACAGAAACAGCCCTCACACAGACCTCTCTCGTAAGCCAAAGCAACCCACAAAGAAATACACTCTGACTCTTTACAAAACACCTAGGTAACCTCAAAAGAGCAACCCTAATAATCATTAAACGAAAAAACATCTCATACCCCAACTAACCGATTGGAAATCCGCAAACAATCTACATGTGACAATATCACAAGCCCTTGAGAAGAGATTTTATGGGCTACAAAACATTGCTTCAAATGCAGGAGGTCAAAGAAATGTTTCTTGTGTAGCAGAGTGTGTGGATGCTCAAAACAAACCATAGTCGTGCACAAAACGTTCCTTTCAATATAAAAAAAATATATATATTTCATCATGCTTGTGACGCATGAAAAGTATATCCCAATTTGCTGTACATTTTCAGTTTTACATTTTCCCGTTATACATTTTTTTTCACAACGATGCATCATCTCGAACGGTTACACAATCGTGGATTGAGCCCTCTGAGCGGTCGCAAAGGCCAAGGCGGCAGCAGCAGCGCCCTGTGCATCCAAGGGCGTTGGAGGAGCTGTACGGGACGCAGGCAACGGGGATAGAGATGGTATAGTAGTGGACGACGGTCCAGATCGATAGGCATCCACAGGGCGAGACGTGAATTCATCATCGGGTCTTGTCTTGTCGTCGTCGTCGTCGTCGTCGTCGCCTTGGTTTTTTCGCTTTGTGTAATACTTTTTGCACCACACTTGGACCTGCTCAATGGGGACGGGTTCACGCTTCATGGCGGCATGTCCATGTTTGGTCCGCCAGCCCTGCCGCTTGTTTTGGAACCAGACTTGGATGGCGCGGGGACACATTTCGAGTTCGTGGGCAAGGGCTTGTCGGAGTTCAGTGCTGGGGAAAAAAGTCTTGTCAAAGACCATATTAAGGACTTTGACTTGGCCGGGGGTCGGGCGGCGTCGTTTGGCTTTTGTGAGGGGCATTTGGGTATAAGTGAGCTGGACGACTGGGCGATGAAGAGTGGCTGGGAGGCGACCGTTCATGGGGAGTTCCGTAGAGGAGGGAGTGAAAAAGTTGCGAAAGGACTGGACGCTGGCAAAGGGCGGCAAAGGGGCAGCGACGGCCGTGTGAGACTCGTTTGAGGTTATTGACAGAGGTTTCGTTGATGGCACAGAGGATGTTGTTGCAGGCATGGATGCATTCGGGTCCACGGGAGGGCGATACTGGTGAAAGGTGCTTGTGGGTCCGGGTAGCAGAGTCCACGGTTCCATAAACGGCGTGGGAATGGGGTTGGACCTGGCGTGTTGCTCTTGTCCAGACTGTACAGGTTGTCCAGATGGTCCAGATGGTCCAGGAGACTGTTGCTGCTGCTGCTGCAAGTGAGCGAGCTGCTGCTGGAGCTGTTGCTGAATGTGGTACTGAACCAAGTGAGGAGGGATGGGGGGCATGCCTTGAGCAATGTGTTGTTGAATCTGGTGGTGTATCTGAGCCTGGAGTTGGGACTGGAGGTGAGCGAGTTGAGCGTGAGCAAATGCTTGGGCGGTTGTGGGAAAGCCAGCAAAAGCGTCAGGCGAGTCGTCGTGTGTTCGTTGTGGTGGGAGTGATGGTTGTGGTTGTGGTGGTGGTGGTGGTGGTGAGAGAGTAGGAAGAGATGAAGCAACGCATAATGACACTTTTGTGGTTGTAGTGGGAGGAGAAGGCGGTGAGAGAACTCTGTCCCGTTGATTCCCCGTCATTGCGTGTCCGCAGTCGGTGTCCCCACTCTAGTCTTTTCACTCTCGTGTGTTTCAAGAGAGAGTAAGAGAGAGAGTGGATATTAAATAAATCCGAAATAGTCCTTTGTCCTTATCACCCATACGTTCTAGTAAGAGAGTGTGATAATGCGCAGTAGAGAGAGAGAAGGAAAGAAGAAGGCGCGTAAAAGGTTAGTAATAAGAGAGTGAGAATGTCATGTGATGAGAGTGCCTTTCTACAAGTGAAGTGACTCATTAGTGAGGGTTAAACGAGTGTGAAATTCCTCATACAATTTATACTATGGAATTGCCATGCCAACAAACACGCCTCACACGCACACACAACCCACAACTCTTGCCGTTCTTGTCTCCAACTCAAACTAGGCTTTTATAGACTTGTTTAACAAACCACACACACACACATATTATGGACGACAGCCTTTCACCACAACCACCCCCTACACTCTCTACACTCAGGCACCGCAAAGGACACGCTACAGACGCTTCTCTTTCCCCCGACTCTCAACAACCACACTCGTCACAAGATGATGATGATCGTGATGACGACGGCGACACAAGAAAGCAACAGCATCCTCCCTACAACCCCCAACGCGCCTTTGACGCCATGCTCTTGCTCGTGACATTTATGGCATTCTTTACCCGCTGCTGGAACATTGGTGATCCCGCTCAAGTTGTGTGAGTTGAAACAAAAGTCTGCAGAGAGAGGGAACAGCCATGGGTTTGGACTGTGTCTGCAAAAGCACTTTTCGCTCTCTCTCTCTCTCGCCCTCCCCCTCGCTACCAACGCGTCATTGTGCACATTACTGATGCTCTCTTCGTGGCAGATTCGATGAAGTTCACTTTGGAAAATTTGCTTCTTATTACCTCCGCCGTGAATACTACTTTGACGTGCACCCGCCCCTCGGAAAACTCTTGCTCGCCGCAGTGGGTTATGCTGTCGGTTACGATGGTCACTTTTTATTCGATCACATTGGGGATGACTATATAGAGCATAATGTCCCATATGTCGCCTTGAGGTTGTTGCCTGCTACCTGCGGGGCCTTGATTGTCCCTGTCGTTTTCTTGATTCTCAAAGAGCTGGGTCTGAGTGTCGCTGGTGCAACGTTTGGCGCCTTTCTCATCATCTTGGGTGAGTTGACTGTTTAAAACAGGATTGAGGGACACGCCTCGATGGACAAGCCTCGATGGACAAACTGTCGATGGACGGGCCTGGAAAATGGTCGAGATAGTCTCGAGGTTATGCACTGTTGCTCATCTTGTACTTTCCAGACAACTCGCTGATTACACAATCACGACTCATTCTCTTGGACTCGATGCTCACTCTTTTCTGCGTGTGTTCCATTTACGCCTGGATTCGGTTTTACAAAAAGCGTCATGTGTGAGTATTCCCAGATATATATTCCCAATATTCACAAAGGATGACAATGAATTCGGACAACTTGGATCTCACAAAAAGCATTTTCTATATAGACCCTTTTCCTTTGAATGGTACTTTTGGTTGTCCATGACAGGGATCGCATTGGCGTGCACGACAGGGTAAGTTGTAGCACACATATTTTTCTTTTAAACGCGCTTGAACACGACCTCTTGACCCGCCGGTTTAGAGTCAAAATGGTGGGGCTCCTTACAATCGCGGCCGTCGGAATCGCCGTCCTGTTTGATCTCTGGAATATCCTCGACTACCGTCGCGGCTTGTCCTTGCGCGAGTTTGCACGGCACTTTTCGGCTCGTGCACTCTGCTTAATCTTTCTCCCCCTCGTGGTCTACCTTGCATTCTTTTATATTCATTTTGCGATTTTGGTAAAGAGTGGGCCAGGGGATGCCTTTATGAGTCCTGCGTTCCAGGATGGCCTTTTGGGAAGTGAAATGAATACCAACACGAGTGGTAAGGGTGTCTTTTTTTTTTTTTTTTTTGTTCAGCATGTCGTTTTTTTCTCATGCATGATTGGGTTCACCCATTGGGTTCCCAATTCCTCTCCATTAGCCATTCCTTACTTTGCAAACATTACCCTCCGGCACCGCGAGACAACGGCCTACCTCCATTCCCACGCCGATAAATACCCCCTCCGCTATGATGACGGCCGCATCAGCACACAAGGCCAGCAAGTCACTGGGTACCCTCACCGCGACCTCAACAACCACTGGACGATTGAACCCGTTGACCCCGCACTGTACCCTTCTGCCGCACCGTATACCCCCACGGCCCAAGAAACCGAGCGCAACGTCCGCTACGTCCGCCCCAATGATCTCGTCCGCCTTAGGCACGCCCGCACCAACAGCCATCTCATCACCCACGACGTGGCTAGCCCCTTGACCCCCACTCAAATGGAAGTGACCACCCTCCCCGCTAGCGACACCAGTCGCTACAATGAAACTCTGTGGAAAATCCAACTGGTTACAGACGACAGCTCTGACAAACTCTGGTCCAAACGCGCCCACTTTCGTCTCGTCAATGCTATCCACAATGTCGCCGTCCACTGTCACAAGGGCCAACTCCCCGACTGGGGATTCGGCCAGCAAGAGATCAATGGCAACAAGGCCCTCAAGGAATCCAACAATGTCTGGTGGATAGACCAAGTCGACCACGCCCGCATCATCAACGGCACCGAAATCGGCGAACCAATTATCGACCCCAAAACCCAACCCAAAAAGCCCACCCTCCCCTTCCTCTCCAAATTCGTCGAACTCCAATCCCTCATGATCGCCCACAACGCCGGACTGACCAAACCCCACCCCTACTCCTCCACCCCAATAACATGGCCCTTTGTCCTCCGCGGCATCAGTTTCTGGGAACGCAAAGCCAATCTCCGCCAAATATACCTTCTTGGCAACCCCCTCATTTGGTGGCTCTCGATTACAGGAACCGTCATGTACGCCGCCATGTGGATCATGGACCGCGTCCTCCTCCGACGGGGCATTGACGATTTCGGACCCATTCGAACGTGGTGGGATAATGCCATTGGATTCCTCTTCTTGACCTGGTTGACGCATTACCTCCCCTTTTTCCTACAAGGCCGCATGTTATTCCTGCATCACTATTTACCTAGTTTTATTTTCTCCGTCTTGGTTCTTGTGTGTACCCTCGAGTTTTGTTTTGTGCGTGTGTGGTCGAGTCAAGGACTCCACAGGTCTATGGTCCGCCCGTCTCGGCCCTATATCATGTTGTTGAGTGTGTTTGTTGTGGGTGCTGCGTGGGGGTATTGGTATTTTGCACCATTGACATATGGAATTGAGTTTGAGAGTGTGGAGAGTTTAAAGAGTCGAAAGTGGTTGTCGAGTTGGGATTTGCAGCATGCTTGAATGTGTGTGTGTTGTGTGTATTTAAGAGACTGTGTGTTTTTTTTTATAATGGATATTCGGGTGTGTGCAGTGTGTGTTTTTTCTTTTTTTTGCAAAAGAAAACGAAATGTGAAAATTGGATTATATACAAGCATGTTTAACCTCCCTCCATTTCTAATACGTATCCTCCATTCTTACTACATATCCTCCTCCTCAATGGCCTCAACAACACCATCGACGCAAACCCAGGTAACACTTTATACCCCTTCCCACAAACACTCGCAACCAACGTTTCCAAATCTCTTTATCATCATTCAAAATACCGATTTTCAATAACATTGCAATTATTCTTTTTGGAGGTTTACCCATCCTCCTGTACCCCCCTCCCAAACACACACATTACCCACCCTCCTCCTCAACAACGTCCTCACCAACGTCCTCAACACCTACCCTCCCGAACCCGGTAACACTCATCCCAGAATACCCCTTCCCACAAACACTCACAGCCCGTTTCCGAATCTCATCATCATCAACATCAAATAACGATTCAATAACATCGTAATTGATTTTCTTGGAGGCGCGGGGTTTGGTATTTAATAGATTTTTGGTGGCTTCGGCGGGGGATTGGGCGGGTGGTAAGGGTTGTTTGGGTTTGCGGTGTCGGGGTTTACGTTGTTTTTTGGTGGTGGTTGTTTTGGTTTGTTCTTTTACTATAAACAAGTTTGGTCACAACGTGTGTGGTTTTTTTAGTGATTTGATAAATGGGGTTTTGATACGTACATTGTTGCTTGAGTATCCAATCCTGATTTTCTTCCATCCAAATCATCTCTTTTAATTCAACTTCTTCTTCTGTTACACCAAGGATATTGACGATTTCAGGGTCATTGTCCAAGTCCGAGAGACTAGGTTCATCTTCCACGGGAGCCACTAACAAAAAATTGCAAGGTGAATAGAGTATTATATCATACTTTTAATTTTATAATTACCATGTTCGGAGCGGACAAGGTCTTGCGTATCAGGTCTCGCCAAAATATCCCGAATTTCATTCAACATGTCCAAATCTTCTTGATCGGGTTCACCTACAGCATCAACGGTATCGTCACCATCGTCACCAGCATCATCATCATCAAGTTTACGTTTCGTGCCAAAAGCAGGGGGATTGGATTCATCTGGGAGCCATATCGTTTGGAATTGTTCAACAGAGAGGTTGGCGGAAGGTGTCGATTGGAATTCTTTTAATCTACAAGGTTTAAAGAGTAAACTGTGGATACCGTTTGCATATTATAATGCGTTTTTTTTACCGTTTTCGAAGTGTCGCTTCACAGATTTTAACCACAATAACAATTTCACGGTGTGTTCGTTTAAACCCATTCATCCGAGCCGCAATAAATAAACCTTTATCAAGAATCAGCTCAAAATCCATACCCCCAAAAAAAACCAAAACCAATAAACATACATACACGCAGCACAAATCCCCGCTGGTCTCCGTCCAGCCTGTATCCAATCCCGATTCATGCGCTGCACAAGCCGATTCGCATCCTTGATCACGAGGGGTGTCTTGTCTTCGAATTCGAGTCGAGCTGCAAAGCGGGAAATGTAGAGGGCGGGGTCGACGAGGGGGAGGTTGAGGTGTAAGAGTTGGACGAGTTTGAGGAATGTTGCGCCGAGTTGGTAAACGTTTGTCTGGAAGATTTCAAATCAAATGCATTGTTTTTAATACTGGATTTCCCACAAAAAAAAACCTTGTTACTCACCGACAATGCATCCGAAAAATCAATCAACATATGCGCCGTCTTATCCATTCGGCAAACAACATACAAACACGCTGCAGCAACGTTATTCAATTTCCGACCTTTGGTAAAGTTATTAATAACAGCGAGGTTAAACCATCGTTGAGCGGATTCGATTTGGCGGGGGTTCATTTGGATTTGGGATTGGTACGCGATATCTTGGATGCGTCTGTGGCCTGCAAGGTTTTTTTCGGATTTGTTAGAAAATGACAAAAAACCTGATGTACAATATGGGTTTGGATTTGGACATACCATTTTGTATGGTGGTTTCTCGCGATTCTTGTCCGCCCAACATCGACTTGCCTCCTTTTCCTTGCGCCGTACGAGACACCCGCGCTACAATGCATTACAAGCCGTCAACATGCATCCTCCAAACCAAAAACAATGGCTACACATTATACCTTTATCTTTCCCCATACTAAACCCCTCAGCGATGGCCGCCCCTTTTGCATTCTCCATAAACGAGACTTCAGCCACAATAGCATTTTCTTCCATAACCTGATAGGAAGACATGAATATCGGTTCAAACATGCTCAGGTTTGTAATAGATACGTACTCCACCGCATCCGGTACAAACGACATGCCCCATGGCATCATCGTGCTCGACTTCGGTGTGGCGGTTACATGTGGAACAAAATCGTCTGGGAGCCATGTTTGGTTGTAATGTAGTGAATGTGCTATTGTCCCTGGTACAAACGACGGTATATCGCTCTTGACAAGAAAAATACACACAGTCAACTATTTAACTTGAAAACAGGGGTATACCCACACCAACACACACACCTCAAATCTCTTCCTTTTCCCAATCACCCGTTGACAGTCGCGAGAGCGGAGTGGCTGTGCAGTAGCTTTGTCACCAAAAAAACAAAAGGTCCAGCCCGCAAAATGACACCAGTTCATTCAACCAAGGGCGCTTGTCGCAGTCGTCAAGAACTTTCACTTCTAGGTAGGGGTTCAAATCTCGCTGGGTGCAGACCAAAGCAAGACTTTGTTGCCGTGGCAACTGTACACGTGATAGCGTTGAGGGTGGGGGAACATGCGCTTAGATCCACCAGTGGAAGGAACTGGTTGTGGTGATCACAACTCTGGATGCGGACATAATACTTTTCTTTTTTTTCTCTAAACTTTCATCCGTAACCTCATCTCCACGAACCTACAATGTCCTTTTTTTGTAAGTACACGTTCAAACGCGAAACATGTCCCCTCCTCCACATCTCACACAACACATTTAGCTCAACAGAAACCAGGCGATTTACCACCAGCATATGGTGCAACGCCAGGGGGATTCGGTGCTGCCCAGCAGGGAGCATCGGGGTTTAGCGGATTCGGTACACCGGGCGGGTCTTTACAGCAGCAGCAGCAGCAGGCTACGACTGGATTTGGTGGGTTTGGGACGTCTCAGCCGCAACAGACGGCGTCGACGGGGTTTGGTGGGTTTGGAACTTCCCAACCACAACAGACGGCGTCAACGGGGTTTGGTGGATTTGGGACTTCCCAACCACAACAGACGGCATCAACAGGGTTTGGCGCCTTTGGTGGTACCTCTCAACCACAACAACAGCCCACCTTTGCTGGATTTGGCGGATTCGGAACCACGACGACGACACAAACACAACAACCGAGCTCATTGGGATTTGGTGGTGGATTCGGTACATTAACTCAACCTCAGCAGCCACAGCTATCGACCTTGGGCACGTCGCAGCCGCAGATGGGATTGGGGGGTGGGTTAGGAGGTCTCACGGCACAACAACCACAAGCCATTGGCGTTACCCAACAGGGTGAGTAAAGATGAGTGTCGCGGAAATACACAAAAAACAAATCTTTTATTCTTTACAACTTGTAGGATCGCAACAACTTGCCATGGTGATCGCTTTTCAAATCCAGGCATCTGCTGCAGCGTGGGATGACCGGGACCCACGATGTCAATTCAAGGTGAGATCCTCTCTATCTGTCCATGATATCTCTTCATGAAAACGGGTAGGACTCACCTTTTTATAAAAAGCATTACTTTTACAATATTGTACATCCATCTGAAATCCATCGCTACGGACCACCACAAGGAACAGATTTTTCATTATACGAGCAAGCCCAACGAGACAACCCAGATCCGAAATGGTAAAAGCCCCTTGGAGAAACTATGAGAAACCCGAGTTGGAGTATTTCTTTGACCTATTCTTTTGTCAGTATGGTACCCGTACTCGCCGTCGGCTTTGGAGACATTAAAAAGCGAATCGCACAGCAAGATCAAGCCTACCAAGCGCATAAATCCAAACTCGAGGTACAAAAAAAATCATATTCGCGCGTCCCTCGCATCTTTTTTAATAATTGTACCCAGGAAATCAAAACCCAAGTAGAAGCCCTCCAACGAAAACATTACCTAGACACACTCCCCAAACTAGAGGAATATAAACGCAAACAAGCGGTCCTCGTCGCCAAAGTCCTGCAAGTAAGCCCCCCCTCCTATCTTCTTTCCATTAAACAACAAAATAACAAACATACCACCCAAGCTAATGAAACAAGTCCAACTCATCCGTAACCGCGGCTACTCGATCCGAGCCGAAGAAGAACGCTTCAAATCCCGTCTCGAAGCCATGCAACGCGACCTCCAAAAACCATCCGTCTTTCGAGGGAGGTTGAATGAGATTTGGGCGTTTATGCAGCAAACGAAAAGCTCAAAACAGTTTTCAATGACGGGGGGTGTGAGTGAGGGCTATCAGATTGCGGATGAGGAGCAGCTCAAGTTGATGTTTGAGGTATGCTTGTGTAAGTCAATGTTTTGTATTTTTTGTTATTCATTTGGATTTTTTGTAGACGTTGGCGGGTCATCAAAAGGGGCTATCGGTTTTGACAGAGGTGTTGCAGGAAGATAAATTGGATGCTCATAGGATGCTTAAGGGGTATGGGGAGGCTGGGTTGGAGCCGAGATGACGGACGGTGGCAGGAATGTGTAATGAGTGTACATAGCGCCGTGAGAAGTGTTTTTTTGTTTCGAGGTAGCTTGTAATATAGCGACCTTTAACAAAATGGTTTTGCAAAATCAAAAACGCGACACAACCCTATGTTTTAACAAGAACACTATTTCTTTTCTTCTGTCTTTTCTTCTGTCTTATCCCCCTCCTTTTTTTCCACCACATCCTTCTTTTCCGGCTCACCCCCACCCTCCTCCTTCCGCTCCGCATCCCGCAACATCAACTTGTTTTCAATCAACCCATGCAAAGCAATGACAGCCCGAATCAAACTCGACAGATACATGACCAACAATTCATCATTGGTCTTGACTGCAAACGACTTTACAGTTTCTTGAACCTGGAGGTTGGGGAGTAGGTTAAAGATATCTTGGAGGTTATAGACAATTTGATGGTTGACGGGTAAGGATCCCGATAGCACTTTTGTCAAATAGTTTTGAATATCCGACAAATGGTTTTGCAGGCCTTTAAGGGAATTAAGTTGATTGGTGATTTGAGTGGAGAGAGTGCCGACCGACGTGTCTTTAATGTCACGAAGGAGATGCTCTACGCCAATTTCTTCGGCTTCTTCAGCCTCGATTTGCGAGGGGATGTGATTGAATGTTTTTGTTGTGGCGGTTCCGTCCTGAAAACCAAATATAAGGTCAAGGTTTTTGGGGGGTTACCCGTTTTTTTTATAACTTACATCGTGAATTTCTTCCACGGCATAATATGCATCGGTAGGTATTCCCAAATCCTTGGGCTTAACGTCAATAATGACAAGAACAGGGTTTGGAATATAGCGTTTAAAAAGCTCATTGATCTCCAAATCTGATGCGCGGAGTTTGGGACCGCTGTGATACCATCCTACAATCTTTTCCTTTGCTGTCATGTTGTGTGGGAGATTCAAAAGTTGGCATGTTTTGGGGAAAATGTTACCCGCCGGTTTTGGTTATCGGAAACTTTCTTACCATTGACTTTTTTGAACATGTCGTACATGGCTTCATGGTAATTATGGTCCAAAAACCAAATCGAGGGATCTTTATCGTCCTCCTCAAACGGAACTAGATGCATAAAATTAATGCACGCGGCTTGGGGGTTCAAAAACAGTCTTTTTTTTTACGAAAAACTCAAAACATACCAGCATAGCTATTCGCCACATTCACCTTACTCCCGACATTTTGTCCCAACAAGACCCCCACCACGCGCTTCTTGGTATTACGCGCTGTTCGGTTGTAGTGGTCTACAACGGAAAGGAGGACGAGGGGGTGGACTATCACGGACTCGGGGCTTGTGGTGGCAGATGGCATTGTTCTTTGTTTCCTTATGCGAGCGTCCAAGATGTCCCGTTTGTACTTGTCGCGGCGATCGGGATGAGCTTTACGTGTCTACCTAGTCGTGTTTGCCAAACTGTGTCATGATTGTCTGTCACGTGGTAACGATGTTGCCATGGTACTATATGTGAGTCATGATAAGATTGTTGAGGTTGATGAGTTTTGCTCTAGTTTAGTTTTGCAAAAAGGAACAAGTTTTGCAATGTCGGAGCAACCACCAGCTTCCGACCTGCAGCGTCTACGACATCGTATCGATGGCCTCGATGCTGATATTGTACGACTCCTAAATGAGCGAGCGAGCGTGAGTGTGAATATCGGATTGGCAAAGTCCAAGGAAGCTAAAACGGGTCGTGCAGCGTAAGTGCTACATTTTCTCGTCCTTCTTCTTTATCAGCAAAGTATTGTCGTTTTGATTTAGTTTCTTTTACTGAAATAGCGATGAGCATATTCATCGTCCGAGTCGAGAAATACAGATTTATGATAGGGTGAGTGTACTACAATGAGTTCCAAAAGACAATGATTGCCACACATAGCCTCACCCCAATCCACCCCCAACAGCTAGAAACCCTCAATCCTGGCCCCCTCCCCACCCCCGCCATCCAGTCCATCTTTCGCGAAATCATGTCAGCCAGCATTTCCCTTCAACGTGAGATAACCATCGCATTCCTCGGTCCCCGCGGTACATACACCCACCAAGTAGCATGCGAACGATTCGGCGACAGCGTCCAATATGCCGCGCAAGAAACCATTGCCGACGTCTTTGATGCAGTGGAGAGTGGAGCAGCCACGTACGGGGTTGTCCCGTTTGAGAATTCAACATTTGGATCTGTTCAAGCCACGTTGGATCGGTTTGCAAAGTCGGTCGGGGGAGTCAAGATTCGGGCTGAGCATTACTTGGGAGTTCATCATGCCTTGTTGGTGAATAGTGGGACGGGACGGGCCCAAGTGCGCAAAGTGTACAGTCATCCGCAGGTGAGCGGTCGTATGCGGTCACATTTGTTATGGTCGTGGCGTCTCATTGGCGGCTGGATGATAGGGGTTCGGACAATGTCAAGCCTACCTTTCTCAACATCTCCGCGGCGTGGAACGCATCAACGTCTCGTCCACGGCTCATGCAGCTGAACTTGCAGCACGGGAACCTGGTGCAGCCGCTATTTGCAGCAGTCTATGCGCCAGTCTATATGGTCTTGATATCCTTGCACACAATATTGAAGATGCCAAAGGTACCCTCCACCCATCCCATCTTGATAACCCCTGACCACTCTAACGTTCGGATCCTAGATAATACCACCCGATTCTTTATCATCGGCAATGCATCCGACAACCCAAGTGGCAACGACCGCACCCTTCTCTTCTTCACCGTTGATCACCGACAACCCGGTGCCCTCTGCGACGCCTTGGGTGTCCTCAAAAAGTATGGAATCAACCTGACAAAAATTGATTCAAGGCCTTCTGGACAGCGCCCATGGTAAGTCACTTTACTGCCGTCTATCCAGGCATATTTAACGCCAGTTTTGTTTCATAGGCATTATTATTTCTTTATCGAACTTGATGGACATGTTGAGAACGATGGGGTTCGAATGGCTCTGGAGGGATTGAAAGAGTTTTGTCTGGATATTAAGATGTTGGGGTCCTACCCATCTCAAAAGCCTGCAGCCGAGGATGGGTTTTAGATGCGAATAAGGTTGAGATGGGTTGTTGGTCAGGTTTTGGGATATGAGTAGATTGACGTGGTTTTTATATATGTTTATTGTGATCGCGAAACTCGCTTGTACAGTAGAAGGTCCGAGTTCTGTCACATGTTATGCAGCAATTAGAGAGTTTGAAAAGCTTGAGGGCTCAATGGTCCGCTCCTTGAAGCAAACTCCCACAAACGCCTCAAACTCCTTCAACCCTCTAACACGACCTAATCCCATATTCTCATCAAACCCTATGTCCGCCTGCTCCATTCCCAAGAGCACTCGCACCCTCTTCTGAGCCCCCTCTCGCCCCCTTCCACTCCCATTCTCCCAAAACGTCTTACGATAACCTCTCTTCCACGCATGCCACACCACACCCCTCTTTCCATCCCCAGGCGTCCAAAACTCCCATCCACGAGTCCACAACCGGGCACTGAGAACAATCTCCTCCCCAAAAAACAGAAACGGATAGTTTGGATCCGGCGGACAGGATACGTAAAGTGACCCAGGTGCAAACAAGAATCCCGACGCAACAAGTCGTTGTTGAACCAATTCATTTGTATGAGGTTCCAGCCTCCCACTGATTCTCAACATGCCACCCTGGTCAAATCCAGTTGGGTACATAATAACAGGTCCAAATGGTTCTGGATCCTTGGTTCCCGTACGGGGGTCATAGTTGGGTGGATACATGGTAATAAGATGTTGGCCTTTCCCCTTACGTACACATTCAAGTATTTGAATCAAGTACGTGTCCCATCCCTCGCCAAACCGCATGTGACTATCGATTTGGAGTATGTAGTCTTGGTTTTCAAATGTTTTTGCAATGAGTGCCCGGGCGTACGACGGACCTTTGGCTTGCGTGCTTGGAATACAAAGGGTGGTGATGGTCGGATGAGAGGGGAGGGGAGGGTGGAGGCTTTTGTCTTGGGTTGGGTGATCTTGGTACAGGATGGTGATGTGGAGGCGGTGTGGGTAGGCGGCAGTTTGGAGGAGGGAGGTGACGGTAGGGTGCGTCTCGGGATCACGGTACGAGGGAATGGATATAAAGATGGTAGAGTCTTTGGTGGGATCTGGTGGTAGCAGGGGTTGTGGAGACCCATTGAAAAAAAGTTTCAAGAGCAAAGCCGCAATGTCTTTCTCAGAATACAGCCACATGGTAATGGCAAACCGGTCCCCAAAGGATGGCAAAACCTCATGTTCCAATTCGCTTCTGAAAATAAGCATACGATTCCATCGTGGCTCTACATCTACTGTCGTTCCATCAGATAGGTAAATGCGTAAACACCCACCATGTTCCGACGACCAATCTTTGTTCCAGTACGTCAAGATCGTCAGTCTACGGTAGGGATTCAGCGGAGATGCATCGCGGTGCTTGACGTAGCGTGCCCCATTTGATGTATAATGCGCCACCTGGAGCCCTTTTGGGCATAGTTGATGGTTGTCTGATGTGTCGGGGAATAGGCGGGAATTGATGTGTTTAGTCAGCGAGTCAAGATGGGTTTTGAGGGTTTGAAGCGCCGGGAGCACCGTACTACTGTCGGCATCACCAGTAAGCTCGCTATTTAGAAAATATCGAGTCCTGTCTCCGCGATTAGAAGCGTCGTGGTGTCTACCAAACGCCCGCGGGTCAGAAAACGGCGCAACAGCAAAGCAATGTAACAATGGTTGCTTACCGTGTGATACCCGTGCCCATGCCGGCCCCTCGCAGCTCTCCCATGGCTTCAAGCTTCGCGAGACTTCGGAGAACATCCTCTGCTAGGGTTGGATCAAATACATTGTCGAGAAGGTAAAAACCATGCTTGGCTAGGCTCTTGAGTGCATCTTGGACATTGGCGTGGACAGGTAGATCAGGGAGCTTTGGGGAGTCAGAACGTGGCAAAACAGAAGGACATGCCTTCGGCTGCTCCTGGCCAGAGAGGGACAGGAAGGAGAGGATCCTGTACTGCAATTCATTTGGCAACGACGAGATCTTGCTCTCCATCGTTCGAACCCACGGCAACTGGACAACGTGTGCAACTTGTGGCATACATCACGTGTGCGCGAAATGACATAAGCAAAATTGGGGTGCTTGAGGGTTAGGGTTTTTAAGGATTCTATTCTTTCAAACAGTGGAATCGTCTACATTGCACCCAACAACAGGTAAAGCAAAAACCGTGGGTGTTGGGCATCCCCCATTACAAAGGGCCACTTCGCGGTAGTTTTCCAGCAGGATGGCCGCGAACTCGAACAATGGTGGGAAGCTGGCGCTACGAAAGCAACTCAAAAAGGGATTCGCTCAACGCCTCCGGTCCATGTCCTCTCCTCCTCCCCCGCTGCCAATAAACCAGTCAGCACCAACGTCACCAACGAGTTCGCCAGCGTCCAAGGCGGAGTCGCCCAAATTACGTCCGTCCTCTCTCATTATACCTAATGGGTCACAATTGTACATGCTCAAGCGGAGTGCAAGTGGACCGTCAACGTGGGGTAGTATGAGTAGGTCACGGTCCCCGACAAAGTCAGCAAATGAGGTCTTGTCTCTGGCAGATTTTCGGCAAGCGGATATGCGCGCTAAGCACCAGAGACGTATTTTGGTGGCGTTGGAGAAGCGGCAAAGGGCCCCGACGCCAATGTTAGAGAAGGGGACAAAGTCTAAAGGAAATTTGTGGGAGAAGCATAAAAAAGGTTGGACTCAGTGTTTGTTGTTTGTGGTTGTCCATTCTTTGCAAGGTTTGACTGTGCACTGTGCATTTTCTTAGATCGATCAGACCCTAAAAAGGGTGTGCTGTCAAAGCTTTTGAAACCAAGAAAACGGAAGCGATCTCAGCATAGTATGAACCAGCGTGATTACCTTTATCTAGATCTGCCGTCATTGACTCTTGTTTATACCTGAAAACAGCCACATTCCACCTCCTTAACATTGCTGTGCACGATCACCGCATGTCCCAAGCCTGCTCCCTCCTCGACGAAATCTCTCCCACCATGCTCCACAAAACCTGGGTAGCAGAGACAGAAAAAATCTTCCTACTGGCCATGGCCAACGGCATGGAACCTGTTTGTATGCTCATGCTGGATAAGGGGTACCCTCCAGACGTGAATGCACCCGTGTTTTCGGCGCGGTGTAAGAGTTTTCAAGCACCGTCATATTTCATGTTGGCATTAGGTTTGGGACTGCATACTATGGTGTTTAGGATGATTCAGGTGGGACACTTGCCGCTTTTTTTCTTTGGGCAATTGAACTCTTTGCTGAACGATCTGCCACAGAATCATCGCGTCAAAGTGAACCACTCCTGGTATGGTTTGACAGCCCTCCACATTGCCTGCTGCAGGGGCCAAGTGTCGATGGTTCGCATGCTGCTCGAATACGGCGCGAATCCCCGAAAGGGCCTCAACATCGCCGATTACAGACTTCTCGTCCGCCTTCGAAATGCTCAGCCGAAATCGACCCGGACAGGTCTGGCATTACCATCTACTGCCTTGTCATCTTCGGCACCTCTACCGTCCTCTCCCCTACCAGCTCAGCGGCGGCTGAGTAGGAGAAAGTCTACTGGACAGGCAGCACCCCCATTGGAAACAATTTTGCCATTGGATATGGCGGCAATGTTACATCAGCAGGAAGTTATCTCCTTTTTATTGTCGAGGTGGGTTTTCCAGTTGGTTGTCCAATGTCATTGCTTGCATCTCACATCGTTGGCTGTATGGGGATAGAATGAAGCCTTCTACTCTGGGAGCTGCGTCCCTGCATCTTCTGAAGCAAGCGAATATGAATTTAGGTTTAGAGTAATGTTATGTGCATACCAGCTGACTCTTTTGCAGTGATTAGACTGTTCGTTTTTTTTGACTGCAATGTGGGATTTTGTTAAATTGTAGTGTAGCAGCGAAAAAGGGTGGCAATGATACAGTGCAATGCAATCAATTGCAATGAGCACCTTCAGGTTTTCACTGGCTTGGAAGCATCTCAACAGAGCTTGGCATGATGAGAACCATCCTTATGTCAAAGAGGCCACGGAACATTTGGCTAATGCAAGGATGTATAAGGTAATTCTCATCACATACCATTGGCAAGGAGCTCGCAACACTTTTGTAAAGGTTCAATGCACAACAAGGCTGATGAGGCGGGCTTTGAACAATCAACCATCGGTCTAAACCATTACTTACATACAGCGGCTTATGCCATTGTTTTACCGCATAGTGTCAGCGTTAGAAAGAGAAGGAAGGCCCTTTATGGTCCTCATGATTAAATCCCTTCTTGGCAAAGTCGAATTCTTTTCATTTGTATAAACAAACCCTTCCAACGCCCATTTCCTTCCAAAAAGCTCTCCCTTCTTTTGTGCCAAGATCCAAAACCTTCCAAACAAACGAACGTCGCCCGCGTGCCGAGTGTGAAATGTCACACTTCTGGATTGTGTGGTACATTCGAAATGAAGGGCACGCGGCTTTCGTAAGGTGGCTGTGAAGGCGGGGGGAAGTGTTCTACGGGATGGGATGGGGTTCAGAAACCTCCATAGTCTCAATTCCTCATTACAATTCTTTTTGCTTTAATAAACTCTGGTGAGTGCTTCCGTACGCCGACACCTAAAGCTACGACAAAGACGACGACGACCACAACGATAGCCACAACGATAGTCAACACTAGTCACTGCATGGCACCGCTGTCTATCAGTATTCATCCTCTACCCGGACACGACAGCCTCATTCATGGCCGTTTAGGCATAACCCCTTGCGCTATCCGTGGCACCGTTCACCTATCTATACCCCCAATTAAGCACCTCTACTCTCCGCGGCTAACGCTCACACTCCACGGTGCAACCCGCACACAATGGTCTCATATCCTCCCATGGCATCTCCCCATGACCAAATGGCCCCTCTTTTTACGGGAGAAGCGGGTGTTAGTGCATCAACAGGTTGTGCTATTAGGTAGTGAGCTGCCTTCGTACAGTGTTGTGGGATGTCTGGGAGACGGTGGGGCACTCAAATGTGGCGACCACGAGTTACCCTTTCGATTTTCTGTGCCGGATATTTTACCACCGAGTTTCAAGTGTGGAGACGGGGGAGTTGGGTATACTGTTTTGGGGGTCTTGGAATGGGGGCGAAGGAGGAGGAGAAAGCTTTCTGTCAGGATCCCTGTATTTTTCACGTAAGTTTTCCTTGTTTGGGTTTGACGCGAACGAACGCGACACTGATCGTTTTAACACTTCTCGAATGTAGAAAATACAACCTCCACCACATTCTCGCACCGCAAGTGGCCCGTCGAGCCAGCACATCCGGTCTACCCACTGTGCACCCCATCCGAAGCCAACCATCGGCCACTCTCTCCAACCTTACCACCGAGCCCTCCACCTCCTTAACGTACCAGGTCACACTGTCCTCCCGCTCCTACGCACTAGACGAGACAATGATCGTCGACATCCACGTTGCCTCCCTTCCACCAGGCTGTAGAATAAAATGGGTTGAAATGACGTTACAGGCCCACGTCCAGGTATCAGCGCAGCGACAGGTCAAAGAACTTGTGGAGACGATCCTGGTACACCGTATCGTACCACAGCATGGTGGGGATCTGTGGAGAAAGCGGATGCACGTGCCGCTGGATAACTTGCGGGGAGTTAAACGCAATCAACAACGCCAACAACCAGTAGTATCATTTGTCTCGCCCCTAATTTCGG
This sequence comes from Spizellomyces sp. 'palustris', assembly GCA_006535965.1. NCBI lineage: Eukaryota > Fungi > Chytridiomycota > Chytridiomycetes > Spizellomycetales > Spizellomycetaceae > Spizellomyces > Spizellomyces sp. 'palustris'. Next base: position 87,399 of record QEAR01000055.1, on the reverse strand, counting down.
TTCGACATAGTGTGAAGGTGAAGTTTGGCCTTGAGGCAGGGATAACGGTGCGAAGTGTGACGGCAGGGGAGATACCAATTATTCTTCACGCCGCCGATGCGGGGGTTCAAAGGGAGGTGATGGCGTATGCCGTGGATGCCGTTCGCTCTGGAGACGTACAGAGAAGAAACAGGGTTGTGGAGTTGTGGAGGGATGCAGGTGGAGTCGGCGGAGTGGGGTTACCCGTCCGCAGAGCCATGACGTGGTAGAAAAAGAGTTTAGAATGTGTTTACAAGTGTACTGTAGTAGTGTTGTACGTGTTTTGAACCTGTTTTTTTTTATTCTACGGCGTAATGATTGCCGGAAGATAGCAAATAATATGTAGACCTCGTACTATGAATACTCTTTTATACTGCTCTACCAGATGCTCTTCTCCTTTTTTCTGGATGTATAGTTCACAGTAAGAATCGGACGCGCTGATCTCATCGTGGCGTGAGTCACTCCAGCTGTTCGTCCGAGCGCGACTTTGTGGTCAGTCTTCTTTTCGTCCCCCGACCCGGTCACTATCCACAATTCCTCGTACATGTCTCAATCCATCACAACCGACACGCCTGTACCGTTGCGTTACGCGGCAGGGACATTTGATATATACATCGTCGTCGACACCCGAGAAGTCAAACTCAAAAAAGACCGAAGTTACATTCAAGAACAGCTCGAGATGCATGGAATAAAGACGTTGACAAGGAGTTTAACCGTAGGCGATTTCTTATGGGTTGCCAAGTTGCGGGGAAGTAAGTACGGATTTTAGAATACGGGGCTTCAGTCCTGACCTCGTGCCTAAAGTATCTATAACAAGATTCATCCAACGAGGGACAAGAAGTTGTACTCGATTATGTTATTGAACGCAAAACAATGGATGACCTAATAGCAAGTATCAAGGATTCCCGATTCAAGGACCAGAAAGTACATGCCTGAGACTTCTTGTTAACCTACACGTCTGACGGCAAAAGTACTTACCACCCCCAGCTCCGTCTAGGCAACAGCGGCCTTCGAAATACAATTTATCTCATCGAAAAATCACCCAGCATGGTCCAAGCGCTCAATTTTGGGCTGACGGCCATCAGAACGGCCATGGCACAGGTCCAGGTTGTCAATGGGTTCTTTTTGAAACAGACTGGGTCTTTGGATGAGACGATTGCGTATCTGGTGCGGTTGACGAAGGGGTTGATAGCAAAGTTTGGGGTAGGTTTTTGCAGACCAGTTCGCCACATGTTTAGATCTATGCTCATCCGTAGTCGTTGTAGAAGCAGGACTTGATGGCGGTATCAAGTGAAGGACTGAATAGGGACACAGTCAAAGACACGCGGGCTTATTTGGAAGGAATGCATGGATGGCAATGCCATCTGACCTTTGACGGGTACCAAGCCATAAACTCAAAGTCAAAGGAGTACAAGGTACAGGAGATTTGGACGCGGCAGTTGATGACGATAAAAGGTGTCAGCGGGGAGAAGGCTGTGGCTATTGCAAAGAATTATCCGACTATGAGAAGGTAGGGATATCTGATATCTATGGGTACCTACCCGCGCATCCTTGACATTTAATTTCCGGATTTTTAGTCTTTTGAAAGCCTTAGCGGCATGTAATGATGATACCGAACGAGAATCGCTAATTCGTTCAGCAGGTGGAAACGGGCGGAAAGCCATTGGAGGTGCTCTCGCCAAAAAAATTCGACAGGTGTTATGCTCACCAGTATACTAAAGCCAAACTACCATTTTAAATATCCATTCCAATAATGAAAGTGCCTATCTATAAATACATGAACCGTCAACCCAGCCATCAATCGACAATCACTGCCCATCACCGCGCCCTCTTCGCAATAGAGTTCGCTTTAATCTTCTCCTTGGTCAATTTTCTCAGATATTTTCTACTCAATTGCTCCTCGGGTGTCCAATCCTTTTTCGGCGGGTCGAGAAGGGACCATAGCCAGTCTGGGTAGGCGTCATCGGCCAGTGCAACGGGGTCTTTCCCGTCCTTCAGAATGTTGAGACCTTTCAAGACGGTGCCCTCTTTGCAGGAGGATGGTACAGAGGGACCTTTGGGCGTTACCGTTGATGGAGGTTCTAGGCAGGATGTTAGTTCCTACGCTGTAAATCTCCCAGTGACCAAAATGAATACCTGGTGATGTTTCTGGTGCTGTGGTGGTGGTGGCTAGACGGGCAATAATGGAGCGGTGAAGCGATCGGGAAGGGAGGAGACGAAGGGCGCATGGTGTTCGAAGCATTTTCACACACTATGTATGGGACAATGGTTGGCCAATATCCTTTTACTAGTCAACAGTGTAAGGATCTCGGATAACCCTAGCAGGTCAACAGAGTCATTGTCCTTGAGGTTTGCTCCCAGTTGCCATGGAGATTCCACCCGCGCGTCCGAACGTCCGGTCGCGTCACTTGAGGAACGCGTCTCTTGACGAACAACCAACGACGACGACACAGAAAGCATCCCACGGCACGCACATTCCAACCACAGGCTTCACTTATTGTGTCCATTGTTGTGAATGGGTAAGAAGGGGAGTATGGGTGGACCTATCCGTACAAACCACGGCGATCACGGGGAAGGTCGACCGCATCCTTACGCAAGAAAGGTATCTGGAGTTCCACTTAAATGAACAGCCATATCGCAGTTTCACTCACGCTGTCTTCTCTTGGGCATTCTGCTTTTTTAGCCGAAGAAAAATGGTAAGCACCGCGGGTCCAGCGTTAGGCGATAATTTTCTCGGTTGCAATGTTAATGTTCCTTGAAGACGAGCTCCGAGAAGACAATGGCTTCGTCTTTAAACCCAGCAAGAGTATCAAATTGGAAACCATAACACCAACCGAGTCCCCAAAGTCCCCTCAAACCAAAAAGAAGACGAAAGCGTCTCTCCCCGAACCGAACCCAAACGTCTCCCGTCGGAAAACGACCATCGCAGTCCCCGGTGGACCCCTCAACCTTCGCGTCCAGACTCTCCGTCGTTCTTATGCTCCTTCAAAGCTTTCTGAAGGAGATTATACTGTGAACTTACCATCGAGTGATACGCCCATTATTGAACGAAATAAGCAAATGAGAAATAGTGGGGGACGAAGAAGGTCGAGTTTGGGATTACGGGGAAAGCGGGTGTCTGCTGCACATAATGGATTATGTCGTGAGTTCTTTTCCCCTAGTTGCCTCCTGCGGTGAAAGGGTTCGGTTAACAAGATTGGACGATCTGATTTGGTTTCCAGCGCCACCTCACGAAACGATCGACCCATCTGATTTCTACCGACATATTGATGCGGAACTATCTGATCCTAATCGAATGAGACAGCTTTTAGTTTGGTGCGCCCAGCGGACGTTGGATGGACAAAGCAATGAAATTAAGGAGGACCCAGCTGATAATCTTGACCGAATATGTATGGCTTGTGACTCTAGACGAACATCATCCAACTTGCTGATTAATTTGATTGATGTTGATTTTAAGTTCGGGAAATACAGGAAGATGTTATCGCTGGACTGACAAGCAAAAAAATCAATACATCTTGGTATCATCGCCCAGTAAGTGTTTCTGTACGGCATATAGGCGCGTGGGAATAGACCGATATCCATATCTTGACATCTACAGGCCGATTCAACACCCCAACCCGAAACACCTAAGAAATTACCACATCCCCAAAATGAAGCAAACGCCCGACAATTAGAAGAATACCAACGCGATCTGGAGAGGTACTTTCCAACAACGTTAACACTTTTCCTATCTCCGCCCATTCTGACCTATTCCCAGACTCAAAGCTGAAGAACAACAATGGATCTCCCTACTCAAAGATCACACCGCAGCTCATGCGGATGTTCTTGCACGTCTCGAATCCAAACCGGAGCACGATCCTGTTAAGCCATCTCTGAATGATGACGAATGTACGATACTTGAAGAAGTATGCTCGGGTGACTTTGCAAAGTCCATTGACGGGTGGATGGCAGAACAATATGACTCCCTACAATTAGAGGTGCGTTCGATCAGCATATTTTCATCCTACATGCTACTGACGAATCATGCTCAGTTGGACAACGTTGACCACGTCCTACGTCAAACAACGGCCTTTGAGCATAGGACACGGAGATTCACTGATCAGGTCTTTGAGAAGGTCTTGAAAGCTTACGAGGAAAAGGACAGAAAGGAGAAGGTGGCGGACCCGATGGACATTTTGAGACTGTTGTCAACAGCTAAGCCCTTAGGGGATATATAGAAGGAGGTGGATATCTCAATTTAGTACATAGATGTTATAAATCGTAGTCTATCATTCTCTCTTCTGGGCACTCAGCTGTGCCGTACGTTGGCATGAGAATCACTGCAGATAACCCATGTGAGTAGGGCAAAAAGATGTGTCCCAAATCCCAGCCTTTATATTACAGTACCGATACACAGGTAAATACAAGAGTTTGGCACGACCATTCCCTCAGCCCACTACAGCATACACATGGATGGAAAGAACTGCCAAGGAGAACAGAAAGTAGGTAAATTGCGGAAGGAAGACACCAAAGGAGAGTACGAAGGCCGACAGGAACACTCGCACCAAGAGGCGAAACTGAGAGCAGAGGCGATATGAGACGCAACATCTGAGACAATCAATCAATGGATTAATACCTGATTTCCTTTATTTACTGCCTCTTCTTTCTCCTCCGCCAACTTCCGTTGCAAAGCTAATTGATATTCTGCCTCTAAGCGTATACGTTTTGCTCGCAACCCCTCCACCTGTCGATCCATGCTTGCGATATGTTCTTCGGCTTTGAAAATTGCTGCTTCAGATTTCGCTAGCTTTTCTTTTTCAGCTCGGAGGTTCTTCAAACGTGTTTCATACTGGGCCTGTAAAATGGCATAAGTCTTTCTCCCGAGGTGAACTATCGTACGATAAACATACCTTGGTTTTGTGCGCTGCCTCCTCCATCAATTTGCGAATTGCATCATCATATCTCTTCAATCTGCCAATATCGATGCTTAATTCATCTATCGACTGCGCCAGATCGTACACCTCCAAGGCAGACCCGGTACCGAATGACATAACAGCACGAATATAGTCAGCTTTTCGAGTAGCTTGCCCATAACACTCTTTTATTTGACGCGATGCCGACGCAAAGTCGAGTGGTTCTGAATCCGTTTGAGTGCTATCGGTGGCTTGGGCGGGGCGTGGCATGATCTTTTCAGGTACTGCCGCGGGTGCAATTGGGAAAAGGGTTCGCACTGGAGGAGGTGTATTCTCAGGTTCAGCAATGTCAACGGGCTCCGATGGCTGAGGTAAGGGGGTCACAGATCGTGTTGGAGAGTTTGATGCAAGAGAACTCGGAGGTGACTCTCCAGCCAGATCCGCAAAACTTGAATCAATGTCATCGACGAAATCGGGAGGCGGTATAACAGAAGCTGGTCGCTCCTGCTGAACGGAAGAGAAGGAACGTTCAGGAGAAGAGTCTGAAGCAAGGGATGAAGGCGGGGACTCTGAGGAGAGCGGACGAGAAACGCCTGCTGTAAGCATGCTGGAGTGCTCCAGGACGCGAGGATGAAGCCCGCGCTATTGACCATGGCACCTCCTCACGTGATCTAATTAAACCCAGAAGAGAACGATTGGTGACTTGTTTTTGTCCTGACAGAATCTCCCGTTCGTACTTCCAGCACGTATCACTGGCCCCGGCAGCAAAAGCCTTGACATTGGCCGTCTAATAAGCGATATGGAGCACCATGACGACAATGATATGGATCTCGACGAGCTTCTTGCTAAGGCAACAGAGGTCCTCAAACAGCAGCAAGCAGCCATGATGTAAGTTCTGTTGGTGTGACGGAGGATTTCAGGAGGACTTGACAATAACGGGATTTCCAAAGTTCATTGAAATCCCTAACAGAAGAAAAGCCTTCCCCCCTCGAAACCGTGAAACTCGATCCTGGAGTCAAACCTGAGGAGCTATACATAGAAGATACCAACCAGTACGGCGCCGTGCGACTCCAAGCTGACCGAACGGTTATATTGAAGGAAGAGGAGAGTGGTTCTAAACTCCCCGACAAAAAGAAGGTCCAAATTGGACCAGAAGAGATCAATGTGCAACCTGCACCGGAGACGTTACCACCTGCTTTGGATTGGGATAAGAAAAAGAAGAAAATTGTAGGTTGAATTATTGGAATGCCTTACCGCTCCTGTCCACTAATCATGTGATTCCAGATGGAGAAGGAATCGGCGGGACCGAAGTGGTTTGATATGCCTGCAACCGACATGACAGAGGAAATCAAGCGCGACCTTCACATTCTCAAATCCCGTGCGGTTATCGACCCGAAACGGCACTATAAGAAGGGCACGATGAAAGCCTTGCCAAAGTTCTTTCAGGTATACTTACTCTATTTCTCCTTTATATCGTAATTACTTGTTTGACTAAGTTGCTTGCCGCAGATTGGAACGATCATTCAAGGACCCACAGAATTCTTCACTAGCCGCCTCACCCGTAAAGAGCGCCGGGATAACATTGTCGACGAGTTGTTGGCTGATAACCAAGCGAAGTCATATTACAAGAGGAAGTTCTTGGAGATCCAGGAACAAAAGAACAATTTCACACGGAAGGGCTTCAAGAGAAGAAAGGATAGGAAGTAGGAGGGTTTCGTTATGTATAATTGCAGTTGAAGCTGCTATGTATTTTATAGATAGCATTACAATAGTCGCATCATTCTTCGACCGACAATACTGAACAACGTCATCCGTCAATCACGCAGCTCAGTTATCATTCCTTAGTCGCTTTCAATAATAGTCCTTCCTCACTCTAATTCCCTTTTTCCAATCAATACAAACAAAGAAATATACAGTCGTGTCTTGCAAAAGGTAAGCTGACAAGCTTACAAACATCGTCAAAACAATGCCGTTCCTCAACCAACGAAAGCCGCCGGTGCTTTTACGCCAAAAAACGTCGGGTATCAAAAGCACCATTGACAATATAAACGGCATATACATGCGCGTTGTTGCGTGTAGGGGACAGTGTGTCCTGCCACTATTCGGATTTGGGCTGTGCGGGTTTGGGTTCAACCAAAATTACTGTGTGCTGCCCACCCGCACTAGCTGTGATGGCTTCTCGACCCTTAAAGTCAACATGGAAAGGGGCTTCTTCGTCTCCAGCTCCTTGGTTCGCTAATTGTCCCATATCGCCATAGCCCCATGTATAAAAGTTGCTTACGGTTTCGTTTTCCGCCGGATGGCAGACAGCTAGAGAGAAAGAACCATTGGCACTGATGGAACGAACATTGGAAAGGGTTGGGATCTTCACGGGCGTTTTCTGGCGCTCGACGGTGTTGCCCAGCCCGAGCTGACCAGAGTCGCCACGTCCGAAGGCGTAGACATCCCCTGGGGTTCAAGGCCTAGTATGAGTAACACACCCACAACCTCGCGGTAACTTCTTATTAAACACTTCAATTATCCATACCTTTATCATCCAGGTATAGTGTGTGATGCTCGCCACCGGCGATGGCTTGGAGACCGTTTTCGGGATCCACCCCATCAATAAGCATGGGATCATAAACCTCTTCCGATGTTGGACCGACACCTAATTGTCCGTAATTGTTCAGGCCGTAGGCGTAAACGGCATTGCTTTCGTGGACGAGATATGTAGTATATCCTCCGCAGAACACCCTGGTGAAGTTCTTTTTCACACGACGCCCGTTTTTACTGATGCCCTTGGGATAAAAGTTGATACGGCGCGGTATGAGAGAACCTTCTTTAGTGTGACGGGAAATGACTTTGTGACCGAGCTGGCCTTGTTCGCCGACTCCCCATGTGTACATTTTGCCTAATGTCCTTGTAGATTAGTTGCATGCTCGCTAAATTACTGTTCTACTCGAATGCTTACCCTCTTTAGTGATTGCCACCAAATGATTGTTACCGGCGGCGATTTGAACAACATGCTTGGGAAGCTCCTTCACGAGCCTTGGGCGCGGCTGAATTTCGATACCAGGGTAGTATCCGAAGATACCAGTTGAATTGCGGAACGTGCCCCAGCTGTATACTCTGAGGAACAGTAACAAAATGAGACCATTATACGATGACCACTCGCAATTAACACTTCAGTAAACTTACTGTCCGTCTTGTGTAAGAGCCGCGCTAATAGAATCACCACATGCCACTTGAACTACGACCTTGTCTTCCAAGCCGTCGACAGGAGCAGGTTCGGTCTCTTCACCCCCACGACCAAGGGCCAACTGATCGTTGCAGCCCCAACTGTACAGCTGTAATCAATTGCAGCGGACAATTCATCGCGGGTTCAAGATGCGTTATTACACAAAGCGTGAAGCCCTTACCTTGCCATTGATATCAAGAGCAATATTGTGCAAGCCGCCAGCGACAATGGATACAATATTTTTGTCGCGGAAGTACTGCAATAGACCCACTTTTTCTTTTTCTAAGACGTCCGGGCCGAGCCCTAGCTGACCACAGTCGCCGCTGCCGACGACAAAAACTTCACCAGTCCTAGTAAACGGGAAGGGAATGTTGAAGTCTGACACTGCGTGGACAATAGATATGTAAGCGTCCGTTCAAACGGATAAGATCTAATCATATTGCTTCAAACAACATGTCGCTGTCACTCACCAGCTTTTTGTCTCTTGGCGCGTGGTGAGGTTTGAGTTGGTCGGCCATTTACTTGGTCGCTGGCATTCTCCTTTGTAATCGATGTCACTTCTTCTGGTTCGGGCGTCAGGCTGCTCGTGTTGCGACCACGTTTTCGTGCTGGGGCAGCTTTTTTGGCACCTTTCTTTGGGTTAGGGGATGGACTTTGCTTCGTCCTGGAATTCTTTTTGGGACTAGTGGACGGACTGCGCTTTTCCTTTGAGATGGGTGACGATACAGCCCGGGCTGCGGCTTTGCGTGTCGGTCTAGTCGACTGTCGAGGCATCGGAACAGCTTCAAGATCGTTAAGCGTTGAGGATATGCGGTTCGAGATGCGCTTTCTCCGTGTTACGTTATTTGTTCTTTCAAAGGATGAGTGAGTAAGTTCAGATGTAGATGTAGATTTGCAGTCGGAGTAACGCAGTGTGAAGTGAAAAAGTTCCGAACTCACAAGAATAGATTCATGGTGAGAAAGCTTGATTACCCACCAAATGTGGTTCCATTCGATGAACACGTGATCAGGTTGACGTGTCGCTTTTGGAACCTTGGACCTGTTGACTTTCAATCTCTGCACAATCCATCACATTTGAAACGCGCAGGTTGAGCCAATCGACAAGAACAGTGGAAAGGCTGAACACAGAAAGTAGATACTCTAAAGACGATAACACGCCTCTATTCTATTACCCCTTGCGAAACGCGCAAAAGTATCACCATGTCAGAAGAAAAGATGCAAAAGGATTATTCCGGCGTTGTGGACGTCCAGTTGCCGGAAATTGAACAGACGGCAAAGGTACCGTTGCCTTCAGTTGAAGAAATGGAGCCTATGAGCGAGAGGAGACCCGCGCTCTTTTGGTCGTTTTAGTATAACTAAGTGATCCTACAGCAAGGAAACATAACCGAAGCGCTCGACAAATTGCTAGCTCTGGAGAAGCAGACACGTGTGGTATGCCTTCTTCTTTCTGCGATGTTTGCAGTTTCCCATCGATTCTCTCCCGCTAAAGCGATCTATTGCTTTCCAGGCCGCTGACATGCTTTCAAACTCGAGATTGCTTATCGCTGCCATGCAAATTTGCCGACTTTCGGGAGACTGGAAGCTGTTGAATGAACATATCATACTGTTATCGAAGAAGCATGGACTATTGAAGCAGGTGAGATTGCAATATGATGAATGAGATGAGTCAGGCTGATGTACTTACTTGGACAACAGGCTGTTACCAAAATGATCCAAGAGGCCATGACATATATCGACCAAACTCCTGATATGCCGACGAAGTTAGAGCTTATCAATACATTGCGCACGGTGACCGAGGGGAAGGTATGGAGTAACGGCCACGTTCTTCTTTCATGTGTCAGATGTTGACCAGGTTGTTCTCGGCAGATCTTTGTGGAGGTTGAGCGTGCCCGTTTGACTCGAACCTTGGCTAAAATAAAGGAAGATGAGGGTGACATCGTGGAAGCTGCTGATATTCTACAGGATATCCAGGTACAGTGGGGTGTCAGCCAAGTCATACAATCGTTGACTGGACACTGAAATCCTTGTTTTTGTGTAAGGTGGAAACATTCGGTTCTATGGATAAGCGCGAGAAGACGGACTTTATTCTCGAGCAAATGAGACTCTGCTTAGCCAAGAAGGATTTCCCTCGCGTCCAAATCATAAGTCGCAAGATTAGCACGAAATATTTTAAAGACACAGAGACGCAGGTAATATAGGTTGTGAACCTTCAATATCTGAGGAATTCGATCTAACTACACTGCTTTGTAGGATCTAAAATTGCGCTACTATGAGTTGATGATTCAGTATGCTTTGCATGAGAGTCAATACCTGGATGTCTGCAAGTACTTCCGTCAGATTTATGATACCCCTTCTGTGCAAGAGGATGAAGCAAGAAAGACAGAGGTAATGTCGTTAAATGTCGTTGTCTTCCCTCGATGTCTTCGAGCTTCCAAGTAACAATACTCCAGGTCCTTAGCAATATCATCTTCTTCGTCGCTCTGGCGCCCTATGACAACGAGCAGTCAGATCTGATTCACCGTGTTTACGAGGATCCCTTCTTGGCTAAGATTCCACTTTTCAAGTACGTGGGCCCATCTGCCTGCAACAATGCGTTCAGCTGACTAACACTAGATGTAGGGAGTTCACAAAGTGCTTCATAATTATTGAGCTCATGCGATGGCCAAAGATGGAGGAAATCTATGGGACGATGTGGAGGGAGAGCTTCGTATTCGACGTCAAGAACGAGGACGGACAAAAACGGTACAAGGAGCTGCACAAGCGTGTTATTGAGCACGTAAGTTCACTACTGCCAGTGCGCAGATTCCAAGCAGCTTCTTCTTGACATTTGCTGGCGATGTAGAACATTCGCGTTGTTGCAAAATACTACAATCGGATAACGGTGAAACGCCTGACTCAGCTCTTGGACTTGAGCCCATCGGTGGGATAGCGTCTTGGCTGTGCTATCTATGCTACATTGCGGAAGACTCACCTGCCGCAAAATAGGAAACGGAGGAGTTCCTTTCCAATTTGGTTGTTAAAAAAACCATTTGGGCGAGAATCGACCGACCCGCAGGAATCGTCTCCTTCCAACAACGAAAGGATCCCAATGCTGTACTTAACGAGTGGTCCACCAACATTAACTCGCTGCTTGAACTGTATGTATTTTTGATCGGACGTGGTCCTTTATGGTCGAATCCATAACTCACTGTCGATACCATTTGCAGCATTGTGAAGACTACACATCTTATTACCAAAGAGGAGATGGTCAATAGTAGCGGGATTACGCAAGTTATCTGATTTTTGGAGAATATATTTTCAGATTTCACCGGAAACCCAAGCTGAGCACCTTACTTGCTCCAACTTATGAAATACTCCAGCGCAATCAATATATTACGATTGTGTAAGATGATGACGCTGTGTTTGTCTATACATGATTTGCTAGTGTAACCCGTCATGGAGACAGAAGGTCATAATCGCATTCAAAAAGTGGAACCTTCTTGAGGACTTGTCCAAAATCTGGCAGTGTCTGATAGAACAAGATATTCTAGTCTGGTTAGCTGTAAATCCGGTCGTGCGTGTAGTGACGGATATATTCACCTCTCACGTGTCTGGTTGCCCAATCTCGATCAAGGAGCGCATTCATAATTGAGGTTTTACCGTGATTTGTGGCAGTTGTGATCTGCATCTTTTGGAGGAGGCTGGCGAGACAAAGGAGGAATGCTGAGATTACTATATGAGCGGGCAGCATGTAAGGCGCCTCTTACTTTTTGACTCTCGAGGTTCAGGCACTCACCCGCACTGTTAGTATGGGCGTTCGGCGCAAGTCGCCACTGCATCTCCCGCCAGTTTGCCACCACCACAAGTAAACCGTATGGTCTTTCTCTTCTCTCATGTCTTTGTATGCCCATGTTTGAGATGCACTTCCTTGTTTTAGACCCACTGCGGTTGTTCTCATGAATCTCGGAGGCCCTAAAGACCTCAATGAAGTACAACCCTTCCTTCAAAACCTCTTCTCGGATGGAGACCTGATTCCCATCCCGTTTCAACAAACCGCCGCCAAATTCCTTGCCAAGCGACGAACACCCAAGATTCAGGAGCAATATGCTGCGATTGGTGGAGGATCCCCAATTTTGAGTTGGACTGAGAAGCAAGGGAAGATGCTGGAGGAAAGATTGGATAAGTTGTCACCACAAACAGGTAAGTTGCACGGCGCGTCAGTATCAGGTTAAGACGATCAGTCGTAATCCAGAGCATCCGCTTTTGCAGCCCCCCACAAAAGCTACATTGCATTCCGCTACTCATCGCCATTAACCCCGGAAACACTCGCGGAGATGAAAAAAGACCGAGTAGAACGTGCTGTCGCGTTCAGCTTGTATCCACAATACTCATGCTCAACTACTGGAAGCAGTCTGAATGAGCTGTGGAAGAATTTAACAGTTCTGGATCCGGAAAGCAAGATTCGCTGGAGCGTGGTGGATAGATGGCCGACACATTCAGGGTTGGTGGAGGTAGATATCACATGTAGCCTCATATCAATTGGCAATCGATATCTACGTGAAGCGGGTTACAGAATTCTTACTCTTGACTGCTAGGTATTTGCCAGACATATCGAGAAGGCATTGTCGGAATACCCCGAAAATGAACGAAAGGATGCTGTTCTTCTCTTCTCCGCCCATTCCCTGCCCATGTCTGTTGTAAATCGAGGAGGTACTATTGACAATTTGAGTATTCACCTTGCTCGCTTTCTAATTTTGCTCTTTTTTAAGATCCCTACCCGCAGGAGGTGGCTGCCACTGTACAAAGGGTGATGGAACGCCTAGGATTTTCAAATCCTTACCGGCTTATCTGGCAATCGCAAGTTGGTCCACGCGCCTGGCTGGGACCCCAAACGGATCAGGTGCTGGAAGGATATGCAAAGCTCGGCAAGAAAAATCTTCTTATGATTCCGATTGCTTTCGTTTCTGATCACATTGAGACACTGTTTGAGGTGGACGTTGAGTACGGACATCTGGCCAAGGAGGTATAGTAGTTTTTGGTTCAGATTATCGATAATATTGGTGTCCGCTCTAATACAGAGTTGAAACAACAGAAAGGGCTTACGGGCTTCAAACGCGTGGATTCCCTCAACGATGATCCGATCTTCATTGACGCTATGGCGGACCTTGTATCAAAGCAACTAGTTTCGAAACGCCCCGTTTCGATCCAATTGGGGCTCCGCTGTCCATTATGTACAAATGAAAAATGCGGGCAACAGAAGGAGTTCTTTGCAGGACAGGTTTTAGAATAGTGAGAGCTAGATTGTGACTGTGTCAACTGCATCGGCGTTTTTGGCATCCCATTACATTCTTCATTTTTCAATGTAATTCATCTTGGGGTAACTGGCAAATACATCCATCATTGCATACGATGACAAACTGAGAACCCGTTGAAACATAGGTCGTGTGAAAATGTTGGAGGAACGAGGTTCGGACTTCAACTCTAACTCACGTGACCTCGCTTACATAACCACCCACCTTTAACACCGACCAGACATCACAACTCAAACCGCCAGCGTTCATCAACATCACAGAAGCAGTCATGATCCAGCCCTCTCACTCGCTCGTAAAATACGACAATCCCGTCCTCATTTCCCGAACGGATGCTTCCACCAAGTCACCTCTCAAAGGGACTGTCCTTGACAAAAAAATCGGCGCACCGCTTCCACCAGGGAAGAAGCAGCTTCCCCCTGTGGACGACAAGGGACGTCCCAAGACCCCCAGTCAGACCGAGGACATTTTGAATTCAATCCTACCTCCTAGGTATTGAGTGTGCTGAGCTGGATCTATTTCGTTAGGACCTTCGCTAATGCTGCATTTGATGACAGGGAATGGGAAGAGACAGGGCAATTATGGGTTCAGAAAGTTTCCAGTACGCCGGCTACGAGGTTAGATGTCATTAACTTGCAGGTAAATCCATATTTGCTCGTGTTTTTCTAGGATACAGGTGCTGACGACACGAAACAGGAGCAACTAGACCACATGCTTCAGAAACGGCAAGCTCGCGAAACCGGGATTGACCCCGTCAGGAGGGAACTCTACAGTCAATGCTTCGGTAATACACCCTCGCATGTCAGTCTCCGGGTTCCAATTAAATCTAACAGGATATCATAGACGAACTTATTCGCCAGGTCACAATTTCGTGCCAAGAACGCGGTCTACTCCTCCTCCGCGTCCGCGATGAAATCCGTATGTCTATCGCTGCTTACCAAACCTTATACGAAAGCTCCGTTGCTTTTGGTATGCGCAAGGCTTTGCAGGCTGAACAGGGCAAGGCAGATATGGAAAACAGGGTTCGTGCTCCACCCTTTCGATATCTGATGTTTGCGTCAATAGGAAACTGAACAACATGCTTGCTTCCCCAGATCAAGGAACTCGAAGAAGAAAAGCGACAATTGGAACAAAGCGTCTTGGAACTGAAAGCCAAATGTGAAGCCATCGAAAAGCGGGAGAGCGAGCGGAGAGCCATGGAGGAGCGTAAGCATGCCGAGGAGATTGCATTTTTGAAGAAGACAAATGTGCAGTTGAAGGTACAGAGATGCGCCCATTCAATTATTTTGTGCCTGCTTTAGTGCTAACCTGTAATGTCAGACTCAACTGGAGGGAATCCTCAGTCCCCAAAAGAAGTAATTCGCCCAGCTGGTCGGCGCCAGAAAACACTGATATGACCGTTAGTATGCGTTTTTGCTTGTATTTATAGTAGTCTTCCTTTTTTGACAAACACAACGTGCAAAATAATAACAAAAAATGCAAAAGATCTATGTATACAATGTTGGGATTAGGTGATACCTGCTAACCTCATTTCTTTTTTGGCATCTGGTAAGATGCCAATCTGTCACCGCTTATCCCCTTCGTATCTATATACCATCCACCTTCGCCATCTTCTTTTGCAGGCTTTGTTCGCTTTTTTGACTTATCTCGCGTGGACTCCACCTCCCCATTTTCCTCACCCCGTTTTCGCTTCTGTCTAGATTCCTCCCCCTTCTTCTTATGGCCCTTTCCTTCACTTCCGCTAATATGTACTTCTCTCTCGGGATGTTTTACGGACAATTTCTTACGGAACTCCTTCAGACGCTTCTTCCGGCTTTTGCTCCACTTCGCCTTGTCTTTCTCAACCAGATCTTGTCGTCGGAAAGGTGCAAGTTTCTTCAATCCGATCAGCTCGTTCAGGTCAGCATCGTCAGCTTCGAGGACCTCTAATGGCTTCAACCCCCAATCTTCAGCGGGAACTTTACGGTATTTGAAGCGTGTTGGAAGGTCTCCAATCTGTGATGCAGGCGACTCAGCTTGGAACATGAGGATTAACGAAAACATCACCCTTTTCTTCATACCATATCTTCATAGTCGAGCTGATAATATTCATCCAGGTACTGATCCAAAGACATCTTCCCTTCCTTCCCATTATCACTCTGCTTGTTTTTCTTAGACTTCTTGTCTTTTTTCGATTTACCTACAAGTTTACCACTGAGTTTAATTGGACTTGAATATATCAAGGTGACACGCAGACTCTCACCTTTTGGTTCCTCAACCTGGTCCCCATCGTACTGTTCCCCACCTGGCAAGTAGTCGGCGTCCATGATGAAATTTTCTTCATTGCCTTCCTGTTGTGTCTGCTCTTCATTCCCCTCACCAACCCATTCGTCAGCGTCCTCTTCTGCTCCCTCCTCCACAGACCATGCGCCGGCATTAGGAGCGATATCACTTATATCAATATCGTCACCAAACTCCGGCTTGATATCACCATCCTCCCTGTCGTAGTATCCTTCATTAAACGCTTCGGCCATCTTCTGATCAAACTCTTCGGGATCAAATTCCTTTTCAAGGTCGACTTCGTTCAGTCCAACCACATCACCACCTGCAATCTGGCGAATTTGTTCCAAGCGTTTCCGGATCTCTTCCTTTTTGAGATTCTTGAGTCGTTTGAGTTCTTCAGCCTTCTTTGTATCTTCTGTCTCTTTTCGGGCCTTCTTTGCGTCACGCTGTCTCTTCCGCTTATCGTCCTTCCGCCGGATCGTGCCATCAATGTTACGCGCATGTGTAACGATATCAAAAGCGCCCCTTTAAAAAAAAGGAACTTGCGGTCAGCGTCCAGTCGTCGCAAATTGCCGACTTCTCCCTACTCACTCTTCTTCGAATCGGAAATTGTGCTGGCGCTCAAACTCTTCAGCGGCCTCGACTGCTTCCTCATCGTCCTCTACGTCACCTACAACCTCGTTGTAGGATGGAATCTTTTGTGCTTCTTTATCAACCCATCCCCGATTCAAGATGTACCTGAGAAGACGAGTCAATCAGTACGCACGCCACTCTGATAGTCCGACATGTACCTACTCCATCAAAAATGCCTCTTCAGGATCACGAGCCTTAACAGCTTTGTAATCTCTATAGTCTTTCAATCCTTGCCCTCCGTCCTATAATTGCGCTACTATATCAGAGACAAGTCTCCAAGGACCACAGATGTCAGCAGTAGCGTACCGCAGCCATATTCTCCAAAAGGAACCTTCGATAGTCCTCTTCCTCTCTTTTCTGCTCATCCTTACTTCTTGGTCTTATTGACAAAAAGTCATCCTCTGCATCATCGTCGGCCTCGATCACAGACTTGAATTGTCGTTTGATCATATCCTGCTCCTCCGCATGCGTCAACACTTCAGGTTTCCCCTCCTCATCATCTCCGCCTTCCAAAAGCTGTCTTCGATGATAATCCTTCAATCGCATCGGCTTGCCACTTTGCTTCACCTCCTTTTGCTTTTCCTTCCACTTGGCTCGAGCCTTTTCTATTTCAGCTTCCGAGAAGAATTGCTGTTTGGGATCATACACCTCAGGCTTTCCGGCACGGATTGTCGCAATTGTTTTCATGATTTGTGCATCGACCTCTGGAGTAACAAGCTCTCCAACTTCGTCTTCTTCTTCAGATTCCGAGTCGAAAGAGCCTTCCTCCTCATCCGCTTCATCGCCATATTTTGCCTTGACTTCAAATAAAATATCTTTTACTATGCCGGCAAAGTCGCCTCCATATTTTAACACTCACGCTGAGAAAATTCTTCAAAACGTTTCCTATTCTCATACTTTTCAGCAAAGTTTCGGTTTATGGTAAGTGTCAGTTCCTCTTCTTCGTCCTCAAACATGTTGGCAAAACTATGTTCACTGCCAAGAAGCCGACGGGCGTCAAAGGTTACGAAATGCGCAAAAACAAATTAAAAGTTCAAAGCCAGATTTCAGGTCAGAGGGTGTTGCTATGACAACAAGTCCAGCGCAGCTTGGTTGATTGCTTCACCTTGAGAAGCATTTTGACTTTAACGACCGCGATAGTTTTACACTACCTTTTCGGCTTTCCCAGTTGCGACCACAGTCCCTCTGTAATCGTTGACAATCAGTAGGCACACTCGTAATGGACTTCCAAAACCGTGTCGGATCAAAGCCTGGGTCCGCCGGCGTGGCCGGTGGATCAGAATCGAATGTAGACCGTAGAGAACGACTTCGAAAGCTCGCTCTTGAAACCATCGACCTCGCAAAGGATCCATATTTCATGAAAAACCATCTTGGCTCGTACGAGTGCAAGCTTTGTTTAACTCTACACAACAACGAGGGCTCCTACCTTGCACACACACAAGGAAAGAAACATCAAACCAACCTCGCCCGTCGAGCAGCTAAAGATGCACGAGACACTCAAACTGTTGGGATAAATGATGCAACAGGAGCTGTCGGACCTCGAATCGTTCCAAAGAAAGTTGCTGTGAAGATTGGGCGTCCGGGATACAAAGTCACCAAGATTCGGGATCCGCATACCAGGCAGCTTGGTTTGCTGTTCCAAATCCAATACCCTGAAGCAGCTGAGGGAATCAAGCCACGACATCGATTTATGTCCGCCTATGAACAGCGACAAGAGGAGCCCAACAAGTACTTTCAATACCTCCTCTTTGCGGCAGAGCCGTACGAAACGATATCTTTTAAAGTACAAAGCAAGGAAATTGATAAGACTGAGGGACGATTTTGGACATTTTGGGATCCGGATGCACGACAATTTCATTTGCAATTCTTTTTCAAACACGATAGACCGGGATACAGCGGTGGTGGAGCGGGGATGGTGATGGATAGGGGCCGGGCGGCTTTGATGGGGATGCCCGAGGCTGGAACGAATCCGCTAAATCCTTACAGCTATGGTGCGCCGGCACCACAGCCGACGTTCATACGCCAGTGAACCCGTTTGATCCAACGGATAAATGGATGTTGGGAAACACATGTGGTGGAGGGTGTCCCGTTTTCCTGTATAAAATAGTTTGCAAGTCCCTTATTCATTTTGAAGTTGGAACATTCGCTTTGCCAATGTTGTCTTTGATCCACAGAACATTTAAAAGGCCAGGTACACTCCATCTGCGTTCAATGTGGTCATTAAAACACGTTGGTGTGTGAGTTGTCGTCCTTTGGCCTATCTGAAGTTGCAAACCTTGGTTGGCATGTTTGCCCAACAGCTCCCACTTAATTCCTTACGTCTCAACATGATCAAGCCAAGTCATCACCCTCAGCTGCACTACAGAGCTGACCCAGCGAATTGTGGGTGAGGTTACAAAGCGCTGGTGCTCAATCTCTCGTTGTCTCAAAAAAGAGATCCGGTACTCATAGGCTCGCTTTGTTATTTCACATAATATCTGACCATTTGTTTTTTATTTTTCTCATTTGAGAGGCAATGACACGCCATTACTGCTGTAAAAAAAGGAATACGAGTTGAACTCTTGTAAATGCATGTCATGTCGCGAATGAAATGCGGTTCGTTCCACAACAGTTAATCCTGGTTACCTCCATCCTTTCTTAGGCTTTCGAGATCTCCCATTCTGGACAGGACAATCTCCCTGTACGCTAAAAATGTCAGGACGACCTACCCGAGTGGTGTTTGGTACGTTGCATGGAGCCCAATGATCACCATGTTCCACCCTCTCACCGTTTGCCTTTTCTCTACAGTGGGCAATATTCCCTGTATGTCTATCGTACGCTGGTCACAGACCTTCCCAAAGCTTACCATTGCTATCCACAGACGATTTAACAGAACCACAGTTAATTGACATATTTAAAGAAGTAGGCCCGGTTGTTTCATTTCGACTGGTTTTTGACCGCGAAACAGGGAAGCCGAAAGGATATGGTTTCTGTACCTTTCAAGGTGCGCGATAAAATATGCAGTGTTTAATCTGCTGATAGCTCAAAACAAAATCAGATGCGGAAACTGCCGCCAGTGCGGTGAGGAATTTGAATAGTTACGATGTGGGAGGACGCCAGTTGCGAATAGATTTTGCGGAGAGTGACAAGGAGGATTCAGGCGGCGCGGGACGCGCACCTCCTCCCGATGATGTACGCTTTTGTCGAGGGTTGCCTTGTATATCCTTCGTTAACAACTCCATATGGATGACAGAGACACAGAAATATGCCGCAACCGACCCAAATGGCCCCTCCGACAGTCGGGCCTGGACAGTCGTCAACTGATGTCATTAATAAGACTCTATCTTCTTACCCCCCCGAACAAATGCTGGAAGTCCTGTCTCAGATGAAGGTAATTGGGAATGCATTGAGTACAGGATTGAGCAAGGATTATGGACTTCTCCTTCCTTCCATATCTACAGTTCCACGTTCAAAGTAACCCCGACCAGGTCCAGGCGCTGTTAACGGAGAATCCTCAGCTTTCCTACTCTTTATTCCAAGCATTGTTGGTGATGAACGTGGTGGAGCCTGCAATCATGCAACGGATTCTGCAAAGCCAAGCGATAGCACCGCAGCAGAGACTGGCAACTTCTGTTGTCAACCCTCCTTTCATACCCGCAACTCTATCTGGTGCAATTCCGCCAGGTGCTGTTGGCCACTTCCAAACCCAACCATTCGTACCACCGAACCCACAGTTACCAGTGGCTGTTCCCACTGGATTACCTGCGCAATCGACGGTCCCAGGCATGCCAACTGCAGCACCGCAGATTAGTAAGTACCGACAGAGACGATTTCTGTCTGTCATGAAATTGACCTGTTGTGGATCCGATTATAGCCGATATACTTCAGGAGCAACAGAAGGTAGATGCATCTTGTATTTTACCATATCTTAGTGCACGGGATTAATACTTCGAACGCTTTGCAGCAATTGTTACTCCAAGTATTGAACCTAACACCAGATCAGATACAAGCTCTGCCGCCAGACCAGCGGGAAAAGATCACACAATTGGTATGTGTCCGTTCATCCCACAAGGCCATTCTTGCGAGCCATTTACGATCCATTTTCATAACGTAGAGGGCACAGATCCTTGGCCAGTAGGCCGCGAAGTGAGATCAAGAGGTGGAGGAATGCTATGTTACCCGCGGGCGTATTTGACCTTCTGTTTTTTTGCTTTGCCGGGTACGGGTTCTTGTTGCGCCGATCCCCCCGTCAGCATTGGTTTTACCTAAGACGAAGAAGACCCCAATTAGGTAATGCCCGCCATCAATACCTGTACATAGACCAACCTTATCATAAATCTTGTATGCTGCGAACCCTGGTACGACCAGATATGTCCACCAAAGTTCTATGATCCCAATCATTAGACCCAAAGAAGGATTTGCGAACAGAGGTTGCACGCTGACTTACTATCCGATATCACGGCCGTCGCGACCAGCACAAACCACCCGATATATATTATGTCAAACATGTAGGCAACCAGGCCCTCCGCCGACAAATCCGCCCCCGCGTCCTCAAGCACCCCATTAGGGCCAAAACTCGGTGCTGCGGAAGCACCTAACGAGCGGTATAACCATACAAATAGTGCGTTCGCTAAAGCCCACCCTATGATATGCCATGTTGACAGGGAAGACCATAGAAAGAAAACCCGCCAGAGAATATAGAATACCGTGACTCCCACATGCGTTTTGAGAACGGTGGAGAGGGTTTGGGTATTCTTTTCGTGAATTTTCTTCGCCGAGCCTTTCGCCTGGGGAATATAAGTATTCAAATGGGGATGTTCGCTGTGTTAAAACAAACATACCATCTTTTGTTGGAAGTTCGAAAACGCAAGGAATAGAAGCGCGAGTATCCACCTCATGCTGGGTGGGTTGTTGCCATGGAATCCAGTGGCACAGCATAATTATTCTTTACGAAATGCAAGTGTGAACGCATGGAAGGAAAGAACGAAACTTACCACAATCGACAAACATGGGCAAGAAAAAGTTCATCGACCCTAAGAGCTCCATACACTACCAAGTGGTGCACAGGTCACAACGAGATCCTGCGCTCGCTGACGAGGCTGCGAGTCGCTATGTGCTTAAAGCAGTTCCACCCAGTTACAATTTGCTCAAGGTATGTTTGGACTGCTCCGTCAAATGGCTAAACTCGTGCAGTAGTTAAATATGCCGCAACCCGTACTTCAGAAAGGAAAATATGACGTCGATCAGGTTCCCGAAGGGGACTATCCAGAATTTGAGGAACAAAGCGACGAGGAGTTTGACGGAGAGTTTGAGGACGAGGATTTTGACGAGGAGTTTACGGATGAGGAAGGAAGCGAGCCGGAGGCGGATGAGGACGGGAAGAACAGCGTAAGCAATGCGAGGTCGAAGGATGCTGCACCCCGTCTCAAGGAAGGGAAGCCATCATCAGAGCGGTATGTACGCCCACAACGCAATTTCCTTTGGTAATATGCTAATCGGGACAATTGCATAATTGCACAGATTGGGTGCACAGGAAGATCCATCACTGTACGGTATCTTCTTCAATGACCAAGACAAGTACGATTATATGAAGCACTTGAAACCAATTGGCGAGGACCCTGGCGCGGTATTTATGGAACCAAAGGCGACACAAAAGAAGGACAAATCGGGAGGAATCCAATTCCTGGTAGGTTTTCCGGGTACAGGGATGTGTGGACGGTACATGTGAAGGTGTTGAGCGTTCTGTTTGAAACAGGATGAACAGGCAGCAGAAGCCCATTCTGGGCAACGGAAGGTAACTTTCAACCTCCCTAGCGAAGCTTTACCATCCACCAACGAGGAGCGAGTTGGGATGCTCAACCGAGCTGACCCTTCGCTACTTGATGTGAACGCAGATGTCCGTGAAGTCTTATATGCACTCGATGACGAGGAATATGTTGACAACGCCGCTGATGATGGCTTCTTTGCTGCCTTGGATGCTGATGTGGTACCTGAGGGGTTTGAGGAGGAGGTCGCGGAGGTAGAAGGAGAAGAGGATGATGGAGATCAAGAGGATTGGTACAAGGAGTTCAAGAAATATAAAAAGCATACCCCGCATGATTCAGATGAGGAGAATGAAGATGAAAGCGACACCCATAATTCTCGATGGGACCGACGAACCGCCGAAACATCCTTTTCTGTGATGTCATCCTCTACAATGTTCCGTAATGACAAGCTGACACTCCTTGACGACCAATTCGATCGGGTGCTAGGCGAGTACTCTGATGATGAAATTGGAGAACTCGACGCGGATGATCCAAGTGTTCGCGGTGACAATCTCGTCAGCAAGCAACGACTCGAATCCCTTTTTGATGACTTTTTAGATGCTACTGAAGTAATGGGTCACAAAAAGCGCTTAGTGCCACGGATAGACCGGATTGGTGTAATTGACAGCGTTCGGAACGAATTGAAGGAGAATGCCAAGGAGGCGATTAAGATGTATGAAGAAGGTCGCGAGTATGTGAACAAAGAGGAGGCTGAGATGGTGGTACCGGAGGAAAAGGTCTATGATACCTGGGATGTGGAAACAGTTTTGACGACATACTCAAATATTTATAATCGCCCGAAATTGATCACGGAAGTTGGAGCTCGCGCTGCCAAGATTCGCCTGAAGGGGAGACTTGGCTTACCGGTCGTTGAAGGTGGTGCCCAAAAGGAGAATACCGATACTGTGCCAGACGAAGAAAACGAGGGAGGCGAAGATGAGGAGGATATCGAAGTGGTGAACAAAGGCGTTCCACGACCAAAGACGGAATCAAAAGAGGAGAAGAAGCGGCGAAAACAGGAGATCAAAGAGGAACGAAGGGTACGATTGAAAATCTATCCTGCCTTCCTAATTACTGCCAGACTAAAATACTTTCCAACTAGAATCGAAGAGTGGAAAAGAAGGCAACAAAAGCAGCTTTCAAGGAAGAAGGTAAACGACAGTCTAAAGTCCTCCGCAACGTATTGCAGCAGGAGAAGAGTGTCCATATTGAGTAGATGGGTTGGCAAGTGGTAATGGGTTTCTTTCTGTATATTAATGACAATAGATTTTCACGGCATTTGTATTTATCTTCATCCGATACTATCTCTAAATTGCAATCACCGCAAAAATCTTGTGAGCAATGAAAGCCCCCTTCACTACTTCCAGGTACCAGAAACGACTAAAAACACCTGCATCAGCTCCAACCATAAGCGCGTCATTAGCCCTATTATAAACAAATCAAAATGTCAGCAAGAAGTTCTCTCAAGGTCTCTCATTCACCTCGAAAATGGTGCACGAAGAGTCGAACCTACTATACCCCTTCACCCAGTTGGTCTCCATAGTTTAGTAGGAGAGACATTGCAATTTTGTGGCGAGTGTGTGCATTCAGAGTTGGTGTGGATGCCTAGTGCGCAAAGATCAGACACATTGTACATTTACTGAAACAAAGACCAGAGGACCTACGAGGGCGGAGGAAGAAGGAGATGGTGACCTAGCGGGAGCGCAGCCTTGTGCCGTTGGCTGTGCAGTTGGTTGGGCAGTTGGGTGGGTAGCTGGTTGAGTGGTGTGCAATTTCGAGGCTAGTTGAGCTGGTGCTGTGGATGCACATGGGGATAAGAACCCAGCCATTGGAGATTTGGAAACGCGAGTTGCGAGACGTATTAGGCGAATGGACGACATGTCGATGTCGTTTTGATGCAGGTGACGACTTGTTCAACTGGAGAGGTCCTCGTTGCCAGACGATTGACCTCGATGCTTGGTCGGGGTTTCGTTGCTATGGTGATGGATCTACACCTGAATTGACCAGACTCCCAGTCTTGCACGGCAGCGTAACCGAGATCCCGACATGCCTCTCCAATACCCACAGCGAGTCTGGCAATTAGCCAGAGATGTAGCCGCCAAAGGGCCGCTCGCCGACCCACGACGCCTGGGCGGCATCCCCTTTGACCTTAAACAATACCGGCGAATCATCCCCACATTTATGCACGGCAAGCAGATAACATTTGGAGACAATATCAGTGAAAAGGGGTCAAACCGGACTCGCCGCGCCTTCCTTCCCAACGTCATCTACCGGCCTCTATACTCTCGCACATTGGACATGAACATTTGGACTAGGCTCTCTACCCACGCTTTACGAGAAGTTGATGCCAAGGGCGGCTTCGACGAGTATATTCTGACTCTGCCGGATAAGTACTTGGAGTGCGATGTTGCCAAGATGTACAAAAGAAAGATTACAGACGGTTATTATGGAGCTAAAGGTGGGAAGGTTAAAGTGTTTCGAGCGGAGATGGAAAGTTTGTTGGGTTCCAAGTATGGGGAGGAGTATTTGACCAAGTTGAAGGAGTCTGAGAGGACATTCGATAAGGCTGTTAAGCGATGACCAACTGGTGGGCTTCTGAAAGGTGACGAATGTGATGGTTGATGAGACGCTTATGGGGGGTTCATGTACTTATCTATTTTGCATGTAATTTACATCTGGTCGAAATTTACACTTTGGACAGAGGGATCGCTGGAGACGCAACTTGCATCTGACTGTTTTGGTTAAGGTTGACTTTCCAATTTGTTGCAGTTTGGGAACTGGATGCAAGGCGTATTTCAGTGCCTGCCACGGATATTGGGTTGGGGTATGACCGGGTGCGGTTGAACCGGTGTTCAGACCTGGTCCTCACACGAGATCCTATTGAAAGCTTCCCAACGCCAAATATTTCTAGACTAAACTTTTTTTTTACCATATGCGACAGTTGGAGATCGACGAATTTTCTGGCCTAATAGATCTGTCAAATGGACTTTGACGATATTTAAGGGAACGCGTATTACCTAATCCCCGCACGTACTCGGCAACCTCCCACTTACCATCTCCCCATTCTCCCCATTCCATACTCTAATGATGCACTTCCGCCCACAGCACCGTGACCCGCCTGTCATGGCGGGTTTCTTCTTTAAAAGACGCCGAGAAAGGCTTAATTGGCGCGTGATGGCGTCTGTGGATGTGTCAAGGGTCATGAAGGAGGTTGGACACCATCTCAGAGATCGGGTATGGTTTTGTATAGCTAATTATGGTGTTTTGATGGTTTAGGTGGACATACAAACTTTGCAAGATGTCATGGAGAATCTAACGTATTGTGATATTGAGGCCGAGGGTGTGTAGTCTGTCCGTGTTTATCACCGTGTGCTTCCGCCAATCCCTTAATGTATATTGCAGATCTGCGTCTCGATCCCACTTATGTTAAACTTTTCCAGCTATCTCAATTGACGGTCGAATATCTGCTGCATTCTCAGGTAGTTTTTTTCTTGTTCTCTTGTGAAATTCGGTGAAAATGAACCTTGTGCAGGATTACTTGCTGGACCATCGGAAAGTCTTGACTGATCAGGTGGAGGAGCTGAGAGAGCGGCTCGCGGGTTTGGCAAAGGAGTGCGAAAGCCAGGTAGACGATTGTAAATGAGAATCAATGTGCTTGACAGAAAGATTGACTAGCGTCAATTTTGCTGTCAGAAATCTGAAATAGGAGGAATGAAAAAGGAGACGAGGATCTTGAGGAAAAGCTTGTATGCCTATCAACTTATGACAAAGATGCCTGGGGTGGGCGGTGGTGCCGCGGGACACGTGAACAATGCCACGACGACAACAACAACATATCACGTAAGTTTAAGTTGCATCTATGATTTTCATGAAAAAATCCAAACACCTCCCCCCTCCCCCCGAAGCGCTGCCCATTGTGTCCGAAAATCTTTATATCAACTGTCTATCTTGACAGCCACATGCAAAGACGGCATCCCACCTCCCCAGGCGCGATCCCCGTCAAAGACAGCGACGGAGTGTCTCACCCCAAACGAGAGAAACAAGAAGATCCGACGCCGGCTCTTGCGGAAAAGATCGTAGAGGGAATGGAACGCGTCACGGCTCGGATGGCTGAAGTGGAGCGACAGTTGAGGAGGGAGATGGAAGGGCGATTGGAGAAGGAGATAAAAGAGCGGGAGGTGGGTTTATGCAAAACATGGTATCCCACGAGACAATCAATTCTAATGACGCACTTGCCCCGCCATCTCAGGCAACGCTATCCCAAACCCTAAACCACCAGAAATTAGCATACGAACGTGAAATCCAGGACCTGAAAACGACTTTACATCAAGAACTCGACCAAGAGCGTAAATCCCTCCTTGAAGAGCGTCAAGAACTTGAAGCCATCAAAGTAGGACATTTTTCTCTCAATCCCTTTTATTATCGCAAAAGTGGGGCACTAATATACATATCTTAGGCACGACTCCAACAGGAAAAACGTCCCTCAACTTTTGGTACCCTTGAAGACGAAGAAGAACCACCACGTCCAACCACCCAATCTCTAGAACCAATACAAAAAGAGATTCAAAAGTTGCGTGTGGCGTTCGATTCCCAGGTAACCGTCTTGTTTGTTCGTACTGTGGAGATGGGATGTCAGTGCTCACACTATGATACAGCCTCGATCCGATCCAGCGACCCAGATCGAGCGACTAGAAGCGCTGGTGAAGGGTCTGACAGAGGAGTGGATGAAAAGAGGTGATGGCCGTTTGGAGGAGTTAAAGGTTCGTTGTTTTTACCTTCACCTGTCCTCAATTGTTGTGAATTTTATATAATTCCGCGTGCAGGATTCTATAGAAGAAATCAAGGCGAGCATTGCACATCCACCACAGCCAGCCCAACAACCAGCGCACGCACCCGTAGAAACATCTCAAAGCAATCCCACTACGCCATCGCCATCACCAGCCAGACGAGAAAAAAGCGCGCCAACTACACCAGTTTCTCGATCGCCTCGCAAGAAGAAACCAATTTTGAGGGTTGGTGAACCAGTATGTCATCGCCATTGTCGTCATTTGTGAGAGGGCAAAGGTCATCTGAAAAGGCTGACGCATATGTATCCTTTCCTTTTTCCTTTGTCCAATAGCTAACTTGGGACCTGGCCTTAGAGCTCATGAAAGAACATAAAGGTAATCTTCATGTTAAATCATTCCTGTCATGCTCGCTTCACTCAAACACCGCCAACTTCAGAAACACCACTCCCTACCTCCCCACATGTCAAAACCCTGTACCCGCACAGCGCCGCCCAATTCGCTCACCCCAAGTCCCAGATCCAGCACACGCTCACTCAAACCCTCCACAAACGTTCCATTTCACCCACCAGATTTCTCAAAAGATACAAGAAGGACACGCACGCAACGCAAGATTTCATACACGGGGTCCAATCCTTTGACAAGACGATCCAGGAGAAGGTCGAGGATGATGCATTGTACGGACAGATGAGGGAATACGTTGACAGGGTCGTGGAGGGCGTCGTAAAGGCTGAGAGAATTAAAATGAATGTACGCCCCCCACGTATCCGGACGGACGTGAAGGAAATCAAAAAGAAACGCGGTGGACATACTAGATCCATCTCGTTGCCTGCGGGCACACCCACTTTGGGTGGGTGGAAGTTTCCGTCTTTGAAACGGGAGAAGCAGGATAGCGCTGCACGTTGGGACGACGATTCGAGTGAGTTTTCCGGGTCCGAGAGTTCAATGTCGGCTTCTCCTACTCGAGAACGGCGTCGGCCTGGTTCACCTCTCCGCAGCGCATCCGTACGAAGCATGCCCCTCCTCCGCCCCGTCGCCATACCCTCTTCGCCGAACAAACTCAAAGAAGGATTCGCAAAACTCACGAGAGCACTCTCGTTTACGAGGAAACGCGAGCCTAGTTTGTGGTCTTCTAGAAGATTGAGTCTGGATCGGAGACAGAGCTTCGAAAGTGGGCGGGATCGGAGACAGTCAGTGGAACCCAGGCGAGAGAGGGCCGGGAGTTTAGCTAGAAATGAGGAACGTATAGGGAAGGAACCGTGGCAAATGCCGGGAGAGCGGTCTCGGTCTTTGAGTAATCCGTCATCACCTAAACGCCAGGAGCGAAACCGGGAGATGACGAGGGACCGATCAGATTCATTCCATCGTCTACCGACCAAACCTACCACACCCAAATCACCTAAACGCCCCTTCCCCAAACATACTCACTCTCCGCAAACAAGCAGCGCCACCAGTCCGACAATTTCTTCCCCAGCTTCCACTCCCCCTCGCCCAACCCAAACCCATATTCCATTGAAAGACCTCCAAACACGTCTGCAAAAGCACACACAACAAGCCTCATCGACAGATGACTCCCTCTCATCTGCATCCGAGGACGATGGACATCAGTTTGCCAATACTCGGACCGTCGATCCCATTCAGGAAGAATCTGAGGTTTCGACGTCGTCTGCGTCGATGGAGGCGGTTACTAAACCCCCTACACGCCCAGCACCAAATCCAGTACAGAAACCGTTATCAACACCTACGACGCCGAAGGCTCCGCCAGTGAAAACACCCTCGCCGCCGTCACCCCCTTTTTCGATCACCTCCCCATCTATCTCGTTGTCCCCTGAATCCAGCATCGCATCGGAGAAAGATGTCCCCCCGCCCCGCATTGGTGGCAAAAACGAAGTGTAGGTGGTCTTTCTTTCTTCTCCGAGGTTGAGATTATTATTCTCATTATTCCCTCTTAGAACCCCCGTCGAAAACTTTTCTGACATGTCGGACGACGAAGATATTGAAAAGATTCCGGCGTGGAATGCAAAATCTTACTCTGGTATGTCGTCGTGGAAGCCCTTTTGCTCCACCACAGGCACCAACTAACCCACGTACCTCCAAGCTCTCCCAAAACCCAAGCAACCCCTGTCAGACGACTTTGATTTGAGCTGGGACGACTGAGTCCGTTTCTAGTTCTTTCTGTACTGTTAATAGATGTTGGAATGTCTTGCCTTCGCCTTTCTCCATGAGTATTATTGGACAATCCATTCCATATGCGGTTGCTATGCAATTAACCTGCTTTTATGTGAGAGACTACCAAGCATAGAGCAATCAGTGTAGAGTGTCCTTTTGGGAATTCTACATACGAAGGTTGTCCACTTGATCATCATATTGAATACAAGAGGGTAGCCTCCACGGAGGGTGGCCATTGGGACGAGGAGGAGGCTTGGTACGAAGAAGGAATAAGTCGGGGGCGCAACGGTTAGGGTTAGGGTTAGGGCGAAGTACATGTGCTGTACCAGGATATTCGCATGGGAGAAACTCTATCGTTCGAGAAACATCATCCCCCCTCTCTCTCACACACACGCACACGTTGGACCTTATTTTTTGACAGCTCCGCGCACATGGGAAAAGGACGGCAAGAGCACGACACACACACCAAGTATAAACAAAACGTTGGCAGACGCACCGAAACTGCGTCGATGACATGCCTGGGGAAATTGGTCTTAGACTTGTGGGGAGCACCATAATGGCACACATGACAGTCAAAAGTGTTGGAGATCCACTGATACCATGCCGTCTCCACTGACTTTCATTGCCACATTGATGCTACCAACAAATCGTTGACAAGCGCGACCAGACAACTCATTATATGTGGGGAAAAGTGGGGTCAATAAAAGTGTCAAAGGTCGAAGCGAGCATATATTGCTATCATAATTCCGAAGCCAGGACGACAGACCAAGACCATCATTTTCAAGCCACTTTGGACGTAACATAACGAACAAAAAATACAATGATTCCCTTATGGCTGATCATTCTTATACCCGTCCTCGGTGTTCTTATCCTCACTTTCCTCACATTCTTAATCTACATCTCTACGCGCCGTCATCGTCACCACCCCCGCCGGCATACCCATCATTCCTCCCCCGTCCTCCCGACCCGATCCGTATCCCCAAACTACCAGCTCAACCCCCTCCGCCTCTCAACGCATTCGATACTCCCGTCCCTTCCTTACCTCTCCCAGACCGAGGCCGACGAAACAGAAAGGGGAAGGAGATCCTTTGAGACGATCGTGCCAGTTCCACCGCCAAGGTCTCACTCGAAGAGCGCGGGGATGCATCGGATTGCGGAGACTGATATGATTGATAGTGCGAGTGAGGGGATTAATGAATGGGAAGCAGCTGGGTTGGAACGTGGAGGAGATGAGGAAGGAGGTGGAGACGATGAGCCCGTAACGTGGCATGATCTTTATGCCGAGGAATGGATATCCGTCAACAGTTTGCCGAGCATCCGACGAATGAGAGCCGGCACATTAACGACTAGGGGATCAAGGAATGGGTCACAAAATCTAAGGAGGTCCACATCTGCTCCACCGATGTATAGGAGGAATTGGACAGCCAAGGACAAACTTTCTGTTTTGTGTGCCGAGTTACAACGAGTCAGTGCAATCGGGTTTGGAGAGGATTGACACCAGTGTAAATCCCGCGCAGCTGGTAAACATAACGCACTCCTTGCCATTATTTTACGATATTAAACAAAAAAAAGAAACGACTTGTACAAGGATACCCATTTTCTATACAACCGCGCATCTCAAGCCCTAAACTCCCTATTCGACGTCCCAAGCATACTCGGATCCTGAGAAGGATAAAATGACGGTCCCGCACCCGGAGGTGGTGGAGGTGGCGGCATATTCAACAGCTGATCCAACGTTGATGCCTCTTTTACAGGCTGAGGTCCTGTCACCGACCCAACCTCCGTCTGCACGTCGCCTTTGGGTCCCTGAGGTCTTGCTTTCCCCCACTGGACTCGCAAGACTTTTCCCTTAATGTTGAGGTTGTTGTAGGATTTATTCACGGCGAGTTCAGCGGCTGCTCGCGTGGCGTAATTGACAAAGGCACATTTTGATTTCTGAATGACGACAATGGATTTTACTTCTCCGAAAGCGTAGAAGTAGTCGCTGAAAATGCCGGCAAGAGTAAGACACGAGTGTTAAAGTTAAAATACAACGTAGCCCTTACCGCAAGTCTTGTTCGTTGACCTCTTCGTCGATGCCGGTGATGAACAGAGATGTGATGGACGTGTCTTCCGGGTTGGACAACTTAGAAGCCTTATCTGTTCGATTTACTGCAAAAAAAATGAAGCAGTGTTAAGTCTCGACTGACAGGCTCGCGATTTTGCAAGAGAAACGTACACATTCTTTTGGCAACGGGATCGTCCTTTCCATAGTACCGATCTCTGATGTTTTGATGAGACAAGTCATTCTCCACAGGTCCCTCGTGACGAAATGGACACTCGTCTCCCCGCTTGCACTCCCCCTTCACATAAAACGAACAGATGTGGGGGCGATTGCGCTTGTAGTAAGGCTCCGGGCGGGACATCTTTTTCAATTGGTCGCGAGCAGACGAATCGGCCTTTGCGTAGTTGATGAGCGAGTCGTTTCCGAGCTTCCCTTCTACACTGGCTATGAAGAATTCTCTGTTGACGTCTGAGTGCGGAATGTCGTCCTGGACTTGGAGGACGGAATCTCTGACCTGCACGGGTAGCCCTAACAAGTGAGAGAGGGCTCTGTGATGAGCTCATTGCACAAAGTCTAACCATCAGAGCGCACCATAATACACACCATACTCCAAATCCAAAACGCATGTTTGGCAGACATTCTTCACTTTAGCACAGGTCTGACAGACTTCCGTCTTTTTGTTTCGCGTGCCTTGACCCGGATTCCACTTGAATATCGTAAATGGGCGCCCACAAATCTTGCATTCTTTTCCATAGCCCTGTCGTGTCATGCGCACGTACGGGTTCGGCCCCAGACATGTCTCACACTATCGCCAGACGTGGGGCAACAAGAACATGAGTAAGACAACGCCAGATCTCTCTCTGGACAAGCTGCTGGCACATACCAAAATAGGAAAGTCAGAGTCCTCCCATCTGTATGCAAGTGTGTTAATAACAGCGAGTGATGGCAGTGGTAGTATACAATACCACATACCCTTGACGAGACATGATGATAATTCGACAGTAGGATTCAAAGCAAGTAAATGCAAGTGGAAGCAGGACCCAACTTTGTAGCAAATCCAACAGTCTTGAATTTACAAATATGGTTAAATTGTATTACTAATTGCACAGTCATGGTACATCGTGGTGATGGAGTTTTGCACACTACACCTTCTACTGTCAACGATGCAAAAGGCGCTCATCGCCTTCTTTTAGAGAGTCTACTTTAAAGTCTACTTTTACCCAAGGATATCCTCATGTGAAATGGTTGGTTGTTCGGCGCTTTCCTGTGTTGGAGCGTCACGGGAAAAAGGCTTGTGCCGTCGTATGAACGCTTGCCATTTATCCATTCGTAGAAAAACTTGACTAGACAACTTTTTCAAAGTTGAAAGTATTCGACCATTCTATTCACAACACAATTCTATTTGCGTACAGATATCATTACGTTATGATTGTCTGTGTGGACTTTCCGCTCAACCTCCTTGCAGTACTTCTCAGGGACGCCAACAGATACGAGCTCCTATGTATTTATGAGTGGGTTTGTTTATACAATTTGTTGAAGGATTTGGGATTGCCCTACCTGAAGTTTGCGCTCTTTGATGTGCTCAATTTTGTTGACCTTCTCCGCTCGCTCTTTGGCAAGTCTCACACCCTCCATGAAAAACTCTTCACGCTGCTTGCGTCGCAACGCTTCCTTTTCTGCAATTTGTGCCTGCGACAATACGCTTTAGTTATATCTAGACTAGTCCTATTAAGAAGATGGGAACTTACCTGCACTTGGCGCGCGTACTGCCTATTCCGCTCATTACGCTCCCACTCCTCTCTCTTCATCTTTTCCTCTGTTTCCTTTTGTCTTTGTAGGTTCTCCATAAACTCTTGTCGCATTTTATGCGCTTCCACAGCAATTGCATGCTGACGGGCACGCTGCTGCATTGCTCGCGATTCGCGCAGTTCCTTTTCATTGGCAGCATTCTTTTGCGCTTGTACGAGGAGTTTCTGGCGGTACTCTCGCTCATGCGCTTCGTATGCTCGTTGGGCTCGTAGCGCATCTTGTTGTGCTTGCTTATCAGACATTTTTTCTTGAGCAGCACGAAGACGGGCCAGTTCTTTTTCTCGCTCGGCCTTCTTTTCTTTCTGGATGCGATCGTTCTCAATTTCGCGTTTCTCCTTTTCGAGAATATATTCTAATACTTTGCGGTCCTCTTCCTCCTCCTTTTCTTTCGCAAGCTTCTTGCGTTCTGCGGATTCTTGGTTGGCTTTGACAACTTGGAGACGGAGTTGCTTTTGGACGTTGATTTTTGCTGCTTTTTCTTGGACTTCTTGAGCATTTTGTTGGGCAATTTGTGCGAGGATGCCCTTCGTTTCTTGGTCTCGTTTCTCATCGTCTAAAAGTGCAGCTTCGCGACGTTCGGCTATTTGGGCGCGGATTGTGGCGGCTCCTTTGCGCATTTCTAATGAAAGCATCCCGCATAAGCTCTCGGGGCTGTCATCTTTTCTTCCTTGTACATAACGCAAGACCAACCTTCAGCCCTCTTCCGATCCCTCTCCTCCAACTTTTTCAATTCCTGCACCCGTTCAGCCTCCATGATAGCATCTAGTCTCCTCTCCTCTTGTTTTCTCTCTTTCTCAATCATTTTCTTCTCATCAACCTGTCGGTCCCGAATCGCTACACACTTAGCATATAGCATCAGCTCATTCATGTGCTTGATCTCGTCTTCTTGTTCTTCGAGTTGAAGTTGCGCTTTGGAGAGGAGGTAGTTGGACTTGGCTTTGGCTTCCGCTTCGAGGGTCGTTAGGTGGGCGTTTTGGGTTCGGGTATGGTCGTAAGCCTCCATTTTGGTCTGAAGTCCGAATGAACAGTGTGGGTAATGTTGCACCTCTTCCTGAAAAAGAACCCATAGATCCAATTATACCTTGCGCTCCTTTGCAGCCTCAGCGGCCTCAATCCTAATACGATTCATGTCTGCACTCTGCTTATCCAGCTCTTGTTTGCTCATCACTCGTGCCTGCCTCTGCACACATGCTGTCAAGAACAAACTCTTCCATTAACAACAAACACCACACACCTTGACCCTCTCCAACTCCTCCCATCCAACCAACACCTTCTCCCGCCATCCGACTTGCCCAGGCGGTCCTAACTCACGGGGCATGTCCCGCGGATGAGGGCGAAGTGTCCGGATATTGTCGCGGGTGATGACGGTTATATTCTATGTGGAAGGTGTCGGTTGTGACCAGCGTATGATAACACCAGAGACAGACTAACCTCCCCTCCATTTCGTCTGTGTCTGCGTGATGGACTGGCGATAGCGATACCTCCCTGCTGTAAGAAAGAATGATCGACATAAGAGGACGGGTAACCATAGTTTTCAACATCATGCGCTCAACCCCGATAATATAAGATATGTTAAATGAAGACTATTAGAGCATACCTGATTCATCTCGACAAATACAAAAGAAACGGTACTAAACAAGACCCAAAAAACAAACGCCCAAAAAAAACGAAACCAACCACCTGCACCCGTCCCGCCCGATCAATGGCTTATGTAATCATTATTCTCCGACTCTACGACGCTATGGGCTTCTTTTATCTTCACATTGCCAAATTCAAACTTTTACTTATCATCGTCTCTGATATTTTTCAATTAAATAAATTCATTAAATCAAATCCCAGGCTAGCAAATCTTGTAAAACTACATCTATGGGCACAACTGCCGGTACAACTGCCGGTAGGAATAGTACAAGGAACCAATAACATTCTATAAAGCGCCGGTATCGAAGAATTTTTCAATAGCCACTTCGAGAGTTTTTGGCGAATATCGAACATATTTATCGAGATTCTTCGTAAACTCCATTCCAATAAACCTTTGAAAACCAAATTAATGCCAGTTCGAGGATGATAATGCTGAACACCTACTTGTCATGAAACCCTCTGTAGAAAGGTAATAAAATCGCTTTGACATCTTTGATGACTACAGCGCGGAGTTCAGGGTCGGGTATCGAGTAGGTTTTCTGTTGCTTATAAGTTTCGTCGAACTCATTGTTGAATGACTGAGAAACATTGCGAAATGATTAGATAGAGTGACGCGTGAAAAAGACGTTATTCAATACCTTGAATTTATCCTTGATCGTTTCTTTCTGCGATTTGGTTAAGGTCTTTGTATTAGGGGCGATGGCTAGGCCCTTATCAGTGATGACCTCAATGACCGGTTTCCAGCTACAGGACAAAACAATTAAAAATGAGAAACAGGATATCGCATGCCATGGGCCCATTACCTATCTCTGTACACCTCCCTCTGCCTTCCCCAAAGTTTTTCAACCCTCTCCACATCATCATGCTCAGCAACATCCGCCAGTCGACTCGCCCGTAAATTCTTACAAACGTAATGATAATTGTTCATTAAGAAAATGGATGCCAATGTGGGCTTCTTGTATGATTTAGATTTTTGGTCGATGGTTGTGTACAGTGCTGAGAGGACTGTTGAGAGGAGGGATGTGAATGTTTGGGATGTGAGTGGGGGCTGGGTAAGATATGGTAAGTAGCTATAGGTATTTGACAAGTAGAATGGGAGATAATTACTGCTGCATCAGAGATGATCAGGTCAATGGCGGTGTGATAGTCGACCAATCTTCGAAGGGTGTTGAGCGTCTACGGGCCTTCTATGAGTCGCGTGTTTATGATATAGCCCGCAAAAGGTCAATCCTACCGTACTGGTCAACTCGTGCACTGTCCCGTCAGCAGCTACAGATCCCTTGTTTGTATCGTTCTGTACAACAAGGTCAGACGGTGAGCAGGAACGTGTTCATGGACAAAATTTGATATTAAACAACGTACCTTGACGTCCTCGCAAAACTGTCCGAGAGCCTGAACGACAACCGTTTTGCAATTCCCAGCCAGCTCGACGATGTCGTTCCCCTTTGCTCCAGCATACTGCGCCAAACGCACGAACATACACAATCAGCACCTCGGAAATGCATAGCAACACCCTCCAGTGCAACTCACCGCAATAACGCCCTCAAACTCTTTCAAATATCCCAATAAGCCTTCCACAACATCTACCAATAGAAACACATCCGCATACTCTCTCTTGGTAACATTCCTCTTGACACGCGCACACATTGCTTCCCCAATTTCAACGACCGTATCAATCGGGGCGGCAATTGTGGTTTGGAAAATTGTTGGTGCGGATGATTTGGGCAGGAGTTTGTTTACAAGGTCTTTTTCAGACTGCATTCACAAAAGTTCATGGCACGCCACCAGAGGCAAGGTAACATGAAGCACACCCACCTTGAGTAATTTCAACAACCACCCAACAAGCGGAACGAACGCACATGTCCCCTTCTGATATGCCTTTCGATCTACTTTCTCCTGCTCCCTCGCAGTTGCAACAAGGGACGCCAAGCACCTAACCAAGAACTGCGCGCGAACTTCTTCGTAGATCTTAAGATAGACTGGTGGAAAATCCAGGTCGCCTATACTGGACGTTTGGAGCTCCGTAGAGAGTTTTTGGAGGGTTTTGAGCGTTGGTTCCGGAATTTGGGGAGGATCTGGGTTTGCTTGGGGGTCATGGGGTGTGCTGGCGGCTGCGAGGCATTTTCGAAAGAGGTTATTGAGTTGACCGAGGGCCTTCGTGAGCATATATTTCTTCGGTAGTTGTATTAGACGTAGTTGGTGCGTTTGCCTTTCCGTCGAGAATGTGATGCATACCAAATGAATAATGGCCCGATCGGAAGCCTTGTATTTCGTCTTTTGTAAATAGGTCAACGCATCTTTGAGCGACTCAACCGATTTCAAGAAAGGTGCCATATCCTCCTCTTGTGGTCTATGTGCGCAACCTAATCAATCCGCTACACTTGAATCTACAATAGCACAACCAATCAGGAAGACATACCCCTTGGCAATAAACGGCTCCTCCTTTGTCCCAATATCAAAATAATCCACCACAATTTGAACCTGGTCCAACGACGAATTGATATCTGGCAGTCAAAGTAGAAGCATCAACTACCCCCGCCATCCTGCTTCAAGCCATGTTAGAGCTTACGGTCATAAAGTTTTGTGAGCTTTTGCGTACTCCGATGTATAGGCAATATCGACGTCTCAAGTTTGCCCAATCGCACATCAAAGGAATTCAGCATTGTCTCCTGCAAACAACAGCGATATGAAATCACGCGTCTTCAAATAATCCAATTCGTCAAATAACATACAATACGTTCGGAGAGTATAGATGTTTTGCTTAGGCTTTCTTGGAGGAGTTCTAGCTCTTGTATGTCCTAAACATAGGCTTCTATTCGTAATCGGGTAGAACGAGGTTTGGGGCAGCTCAGCTCTGTACCTGATACAAAACCCTCTCCAATTCCCTCCTCCGCTCCAGGTGCGTATCTCTGTGGCTACACACTTGCGTGAATACGGATTAAAGACACGGCACTGTGGATATATACCTTTCAATGTAGACCATGGTGCAATACGGATCTGTGATGCCCTTGTTGCAGGACAGGTCGGAGGTGTGTGAGTCAGCAAGCGCTTGCCTGTCCCAGCCACGAGCAATCATGTGATGAGGCGAGTAACCCTAACCCTAACCCGCAGAGTAGCGCTACTTTTCCAACGGCAGCTTTAACAGCGGCAAGACAAGTGGGTCAAGTGGGTTCATATTCTACCAGACTCCATCCTTGATCATTCGGGACATTGACCTTCGAAACCTTCATGCATGGGGAGATACGTTGCTTTATTCCAGATATCGTTTCAAGAGATATCGGACCCTGAGGGAGTGTGTGAATATTCATCCAGATGCAAACATCTAGACATTGTTGATGGATATGCACCGTATCCCCATGCTAAGATGAAAGCAGGGCTATGCTGGCAATTACACTTTCAATGCAAGGTCTATCCGCAAGAGCTGCCACAAGTCTATGTTTATATAGTTCGGAAGGGCTATGCTGGCTATTATATTATCAAGGCAAAGTTCTAGCCGCAAGAGCTGCCACAAGTCTATGTTTGTTCGGGAGTCGGCAACTTAACATGAGGGACAAAGCTGTCTCCTGGTAAGCGGAACTGGAGCATGTCCAAACATGTTGCCCACATCAGATATGTGATATCAATGGATATTTCTTTCCATGGCTCCCCCCTTGCATTCACCCTCAGCATTTCAAACCGAGATGAATAAAGGTGTGCTTCATCAACATACGGGTTTTGAACTAGGGTTCTGGATGTTGCAGTCTTGTTCGATGTGTTGGTATCTTAATGGAAGGAGCACACTTGTTAGAGTGACCTCTCCCGTCGCCTGCAAAGCACACCCCAACTTCTGGTAATGTTTGAATTACAAAACCAAGCAGACTCTCTTCCAGAGCCTCCAAAATCCTAAAGAATCCGCAAATCAAACTCTCTGCAACTATTGAAACTATGAAACTATGAAAAATGAACGCGTATCATCAGAAGACCATTTCTTGTCAGAACACCACATTTGCTTCCCATCATGCCATCGCCACTACCCCAAAGCGAACAACAGCAACGGCACCCACACTCCCTCCTCTTACCACTCTCTCTCCCAACCCTCTCCTCCCCGCTCACCCGCAGCCTCAACCTTATAACGGCCTCAATAACCCAACTCTGCATACCCAGGCCCACTTCCCCACCGCAGTTAACAATCGTACTGTCCAGCCCAGACCTAACCTCGACAACACACACTGCGGTCCAAAAGTGGGGAGAAATACAATTACTCTTGTGCAAGCTCTATACCGCCGCATCGAACACGGCCTACGGATTGCATGTCCCGCTGGTGAACGTTGATATTATATTTGAAGGATGGTGTGGATATGACCCGTGGGTCGCGGAGGATGTGGATGGGTTTGTTGGGTACCCTGAAGGTAATGCGTACGATATCTTGCCATTCTTGAAGAATCGGGTCACTAATGACTCTTGTAGATCAAGTCCTTCTGGCGACTGTCAACGTTCGAAGGGGGAAAGATAACCTTCAGCACCTTCATCTAATTGAGATTCCGGAGCCAGACATCGCGGATATCGATGAACCCATCTCGACCTCATCGCCGCCAGTATCACTGACTGCAACGACGACGGGAGACAGACCAGCCGTTTACGATCATGTAGCACTGGGAGGTACATTTGATCACCTTCACAGTGGACACAAGATTTTGCTGACGGCTGCAGCATGGTTGACGAGAACGAGATTGGTATGCGGTGTCATGGGTAAGAATGACGTTTTGCCATAGATATGACGAGCGAGACACTAACACGATCAAAAGACTTGAGCCCCGAGCGCCTATCCCGCAAAAAAGCTTCGAGTCAAATGGAACCCCTCGAATTTCGCCTCGCCAATGTCCGATCCTTTCTAAATCGCATTCGAGGAACCAAAATTGCATATGATGTCGTGCCCATTTCGGATGAGTATGGTCCTACGCGCTATGATGCGACTTTGCAGGCGATTGTGGGATCCGCCGAGACCCTTAAAGGATGTGAAGCTGGTATGGGCTATTTTTTCTATTCTCGCATGGTTTGGTCCTGATTTTAATCGCGTCCGTACCATAGTGAATATTTTGAGAAAGGAACAAGGTTTGAATCCACTCGATATTTATACAATTGATGTAATATCGCCAGAATCTGCCAACGTCGATCGCGATAACATGAGTTTGAAGATTAGTTCTACTGCTATTCGGCAATATCTGGAAGAACAGGATCGCAATACATAGAGTCCACTGCCACCGAATGTGAACTGGGAACGAGAATTCACCGGATGTGTTCTTAGGATTACTATTGTTTTTGTACTTTATGTAACCAATATCGGCATACCGCAAGTGCCAGCACTACCTGTACCGCCAAACCCAATACCCTCCAGACCAGTCTCATCCCAACCGATCCGACATGAAATCTTCCTCAATCATCTGCGCCTGCTTCTTTCTGAAATCCTTGACCAATCGTGGATCATCACCTTCAATTCCGATTCCCTATGCACAAAGCGCAAGATGAGATTCTGCGCAAAATGAGACGACGTTGGACCGAAATACGAACCATTTGAGGTGTTTTCGCCTCGATCACGTAGTGGTTATCACAATTTGGGCAAAATTCGTCCTCTTCCTCATAATTGCTATAGCTATCATGAGAATTGCATCCAAAAACTCTTAAGAGCACGCGGTCGTTTACTCACCTCATATCCTTCCGAAATACCTTCTTGCACTTTTTACACGCTAACACCATTTCCACGGTTTTTCTGAGATATCTATTAATACACGCTTCTTCGGTACACCATAATTGAGAACTTACCGTAGGTTATGATCCGACACTTCTTGATGGCATTCGGGACAGTCGTACCACTTTTGGCAGCATGGTGCTCGAATGGAGACCTTGGAGTTGCTTAGAACGCAATTGAGGATCCGGAGAACAATAAGAGTTTACCTGGGCGTTTAGAATATGTTTACCTGTGGGATGAGAAGTATCAGCAGTGTCCATGTCGAAAGCCGTGCATGAAATAACTTACACATTGTCGAGGGAAGGAGGGCTAGGACACAAAAGACACGCTCTGCGCTTACGCTGTGCGAGTTGTCCGGTCAATGTCCAGAAGTCACGAGAACACGCGTTGTTATGACAACACATCAGACATTTCGCCCATGAGCTGCGTTCTTCCAGACGGTGAATTGCAGCGAAGGTGGGGCAAAAATGTCAAGCCTAAGGTCACTTTCTGCACTGACGGTGCGGACGAGAACGTTGAACCAGATATCGGGAAGCCAATATAGGTATGCCATATTGAAATGGTTGGGTCTGCATATAATTTTAAATGACTGACGTGTGATCTTGAATGTGGTGCAGGCGGTCAGTAGGAAAGTGCACCAATGCATTATTTCGACCCATCGCAACTCCCGCGTTTCGCGCCCTAAGTCAGAGAGCGACCAGTCTTACTGTTCCATTGGCAGCTCCAATCGCCCAAACGCGACGGAATTTCTGGTCCTCCAAGACCAAGCAGGTGGAGGAGCCTGTGGCTGCCACTGCAGAGACCAGTGCCGTACCGACCCCACCGAGCTCCACAGACGCCATTTCACCTCCAGTACCACCTACCGACGCAATCACAACCACGACAAGCACAACCCCAACCTTTCTCTCTGATCCCACTCTTCTAGACGCAACACTCCAACCAGCGCTAACATCCATATCCCAACTGGGGGACCTGAAAACTCTTGGCCTCTGCAACTCCACTCCCGCAGGATTAGCCCAGTCCCTTATTGAAGCTGTTTATGTCACCACAGGTCTACCATGGTGGGCTACCATCATGGCGACCACGCTCCTGATCCGCGTGGCCCTGACCCCTCTCATCCTCCGCGTTCAGCGCAGTTCGGCAAAGATGAACAATATCAGCCACAAGACCAAACCGCTCCAGGACGAAATGACCCGTCTGAGGGCTGAAGGCGATATGGTCGGGGCACAAAAGGCCTTGCTGAAATTGAGGGACGAATACAAGAACGCGGGTGTTAACCCCTTAGGAGGATTAATTGCTCTTGTTCAAGCCCCGGTGTTCATTTCGTTTTTCTTTGGCCTGAAGGGAATGGCTGAGCTGCCTGTGCCTGGGTTTGAGACGGGGGGATTGGCGTGGTTTACGAATTTG
Organism: Spizellomyces sp. 'palustris'; assembly: GCA_006535965.1. Taxonomy (NCBI): domain Eukaryota; kingdom Fungi; phylum Chytridiomycota; class Chytridiomycetes; order Spizellomycetales; family Spizellomycetaceae; genus Spizellomyces; species Spizellomyces sp. 'palustris'. Next base: position 45,730 of record QEAR01000055.1, on the reverse strand, counting down.
GCGCTCCCCGACCCGACCTATGTGTTACCGGTTCTGGCGAGTTTGGGAATGTTAGCTGTCATGGAGGTATGTTGTGAAAGTCTCAACACGAAGGTCCTTGTCACGTATTGATGTGGATGCTCATATTTTTGATATCTTTTGTAGCTTGGGGCAGAAATGGGAACTCAAACCAGCACTGCCCAAACAGCGACCTTTAAAAACGTTTTGCGCGTCGCCTTGATTGGATCCATACCTTTCACAGCTCAACTTCCATCGGTGAGTTCCTTCCTCCTAATATCTTATGCGCCCGAACCATCATTTAATATTGCTTTTCAATCACAGGCAATTTTTATGTACTGGATCTCCACAAACGCATTCACCCTCCTGCAAACCTTCGCCCTCAAGAACCCGTCCTTCCGACGCTTGTGTAACATTCCTGCGCTGAACCCGGTCGCCACGGCTGTCCAGCACAAGGGCATGGCACAGGTACAGAAGCTGAGTTTCGCTGAATCCATGAAGATGGTTAAACGGGCTGCTGAGGAGAGGAAGAAAAGGGAGGAGACCGCTTTAGAGGCTGCCAAAAAGATTCGAACGATTGGTGGAATCAAAAGAAGTGTTTAAGATGTTGCTGTGATTGGGCATAGATGGTGGATGGTGTATAGAGCATGGGTGGTGTTCTTGGGCATGATTATAATCATTATTCTTATCCTGTTACAATTAATGCCTATGCGACCTGAATATTTGGTTGTAGGTTTCTTCTCCCCGAAACACCCAGCATACTATATACAATCTCAACTATGCGGCTTTATGCTCTTTAGCTTCCTCGTCTGTTTCTGTCTGCTTTGTCCCACTCTGCGCCATCTCCTCTTGACTCCCTTCCAAAGAACTTGAACTCCCCTTTTTCGTGCTACTCATCCGCCCTACAGCTTGCAAGGTCCTGAAAGCCTTCAACAGCTTCCCCCGGGGGGAGAATAAACTATCGGAATGAGCAGACCAGACTCGCTCAACCAGATTGGGTAGGTCGTCATCTTCTACAGGTGTGATGGAGCGGCGCGGGACGACGGGTGCTTGCAGGATAGTGTCTTGATCGCCGGTGGATTTTTGTTCCGTTGGGTGCGGTGGTGTTTGTGGTGGAACGGTCTCCTGAGAGTGGAACAACCGCTCCGCCTCCTTGGCTCTATACGAGTACTTGCACAACCAAGGATGAATGGATGCTTGGCGGGCTGTAGGTCGTTCTGAGGGTTTTACTCTCAAAAGCGATCGGATGAACTCTTTTGCTGAAATAAAAGTCCTATCAATACCCCACGTAGCATCTCCAGTTCCCAAATTATTGAATCGTACCAGAATCAGATATGTTATCCCAATACGGGCTGTCAAATTTGTATTTCGCTGACGTGATGGCATCCATCAAGTCCATCAAATCTTCAGCAAAGTCGAAAGGAGGATACCCTACCAAGAGGCAGTAGGTGATAATCCCCACACTCCAAATGTCGGCGGGTTTACCGTGTCCGGAGCGTTTGATGATTTCTGGGGCTGGGGGATGGTGATACTATAAATTGGCAGTGTTGGGGCGAGCACGAAGGAGGCAACGCACCAGCGTACATAGGACTGCCGCACAATGTGCTGAGCAATTCATCTCCATGTACGAAATTGGACACTCCAAAATCGGCAATAACCAGATCGGCGTCGTCGGCAGTATCCCGGTAGAGAAGATTCTCTGGTTTGAGATCCTAATACGCGTGTCATACACTCATCAACACCCGGCCCATTCTTCCCATAGATAAAACAACAGAAACTTCGTACCCGATGCACAATATCCTTTTCATGTAGAAACGCCACAGCGTCCATAATCGTGAAAATGATCCTTGCTGCATCCCGTTCTGTGAATTTCCCTTTCTTGGCGATGCGATCATATAGTTCTCCTCCGGTCGCCAGTTCAAAGACCAGATAATGCTAAAAAAAAAAGAAACTACTGTCAATAGACCGTATAAGGAGCCCAATGCAACTTTAAAACCTGCAAACAAACAACCTTATCCTTTGTTTCAAACCAATCCAAGAGAGCAATGATATGTGGATGCCGAACGGTCTGCAAGACGGCCATCTCCCTCTTAACCGCGGCTTCGACTACTTCGGGAGAATCATGCGGAGTACGTTTCTTGATGCCTTTTAGGGCTACACTGCGACCGGTGGGGAGGTAGGTTGCTTCTTTGACGACACCGAATGTTCCTTCGCCTTTTGGTAAACGGTAAGCACCACCAAAGGAAAGAATGAGGAGAAAAGTGTTTGACCTAAAATCTTGTTTGTTTTGTATAGTTTACGTTTTGCCGCTGTTGGAGGGTCCTTTACAGCAAGGTTTCGGATAGCATCTAATAGTGTCATTGTGGAATAAGTAGATCAGTGGAGAGCTGTAGGCCGCTCATGCCTTGGCTTTGGGTCTGTGACGCGTGCTTAGTAGCCTCCGCCCGTAAACTCTAAACGACATAAACTCTATAAAGGACAGGCAGTTGGTTTATTTTATTGCTATTTACAATTACGAACCGTCCTCAACATGCGTATCCAAGTCTTTGACCACTGTAACAGGACAATGCAAGTGATGGAGACAGTAGTCGCTTACGGAACCTAGTGCCCATCTACAAAGACGACAATGATGAGAATGTCAAAAGTTATCCCGGAAGAGCAGTGAAGAGCAGTAAAATATCGACTGTACCTTTTCAGACTGCCCAGATTTCGTGTACCCACAACAAAGAGGCCCAGATCGGGATGTGTTTCATTAATATACTGATTCCAAGCCGGTCTTTAGAATTCTGGCAGGGAGTGGGACATCTTTGGTATTGCCCATACCTCTTCAATCAAAGGACCTGTTTCGCCTTCACCTTCCACTTCAACAAATTCATAGTTCACCTGCCAAAACACATGATAGAAGTTGAGAAAGGGTACCCATGGAAGAGGAAACGCGAGTGACCTACCTTGCCCGCATAATTCTTTGATAGATAACTCTTACATTCCGCTACATCTTTTTCCGCATTGGATTGGATTTCCATGTTATACGCTTTCTCCAAATGATCACTATAATCTTTGAACGTCAGAACGAACAACTTTATACCACAGCTACTAGACCAGTGAAAACTCACATGTAAGGTAAACTCTGCTTCGGGTTCAAAGCCACAAAATACACAATCAGCAGCTTGTACTCGACTTTAAGCTTTCTGCACAAGTCTACAGCATATTCGAGAGCGCTGTATGAGGCGGGTGTGTTATTCGCCGCTACGAGTATCTTATATCTATCCTGGGAGTAAGCTGGGTGTGTTTGAACCGCAAGTAACATGGTCTTTGACTCCTTACACGCTATCCGGTTGAGTTGACATTCTGAAAAATACTTGCAAACACCAAAAAGCTCAATGTAGATGAGAGAAACAAGCAAGTGAGACGAGGCTTTTGAACGTGATGACACACACAGGTCAACGTGAGTCAACGACACACCTGATTTCACACCAATGTCATGGCAACAGTGCATGTCACCTCGAGCCAAACTTGACATTGTTTTTACGACCGAATACAATGAGTTCACAAGACTCTTCACCGTCTGCCGCTCAGGCAGAAGGACACCAGCCTACCGTCATTATCTGTATAGGTATGGCTGGGTCAGGAAAGACAACATTCATGCAGGTGTGTCGTTTTCTCCCAGGTAGAACCAAATGTGATCTCTCCATTGACCAGCTCTTCTCTATATTAGCGCATCAATTCACACATTCACAGTCTAAAGAAACCTGGATATGTCGTTAATCTTGATCCGGCGGTGGGACAGCTCCCATTTGGGGCCAATATTGACATTCGGGATACAGTGAACTACAAAGAAGTTATGAAGCAGTATGTTGAATGTCTAGCTGGGTGCGGGCCAGGATGGAGTTTGATCAAATGATATGCAGATATAACCTTGGGCCAAACGGGGGAATCTTGACTGCTTTGAACTTATTCACGACAAAGTTTGATCAAGTACTTAACTTGATCGATAAACGAGCCCCAACATTAGAGTGAGTGTTGTTGTCGACTGACCTTAAGGACCCATTCACCCACACACCATTTCAGCTACGTTCTCCTCGATACTCCAGGCCAAATTGAAATCTTCACCTGGTCCGCCTCCGGTGCCATCATAACAGACACATTAGCTGCAACCTACCCAACCGTGGTCGCCTACATCATCGACACCCCTCGCTCAACAAGCCCCGCAACCTTCATGTCCAACATGCTTTATGCCTGCTCCATACTCTACAAAACAAAACTTCCTTTCGTCTTGGTTTTCAATAAGACGGATGTCGTGTCACATGAATTTGCAGTCGAGTGGATGACGGATTTTGAGGCCTTCCAGGCTGCCCTGCAGGAAGATACGTCATATATGGGTGGATTGGTTAGCTCCATGTGCTTGGTCTTGGAGGAATTTTACAAAGGAATTCGGGTCGCGGGTGTGTCGGCTGTGACTGGTGCGGGGATGGATGAGTTGTTCACAGCCTTTGATGAGGCGCGAAAGGAATATGAGACGTATGTGGGACATATCCTTTGCGTTTTGACATGAGATGACTCGGTGGCTGACGTTCTGGATGTGATTATAGTGAGTATAGACCAGAAATTGAGAGAATCTTGCGCGAGAAACAGGAACGTGAGCAAAAACAACGAGACGAAAACCTCGATAAACTTATGCATGATTTATCACTGGAGAAAGGACGGGAAGTGAATCTTGACCCCAAAGGTACGCATATCAGTCATTTATACCGCAACCATGGGTTCTCATCATTCTTCAATAGTGGATGACTCTCATGCAGAAGATGAGGACGAAGAGGGGGTCGCAGGGGATGGTATGTCGGCATGTACATCACTTTCTCTGCATGCTCGTCACTAACATGGTCATATGTAGACGCAGACGCAACTCGGGATCGGATGGAAGAGATATCATTTAGACGGTTTGTGGGCAACCACGCTGTGGGATAGTGATGTAGGTATATATTGAATACGAAACGGTGGTTGTCAAACGGGAGCTGAGGAGTATGCCATAGCGACGAGTAGCGCTTGGACAATCATCAAATATTGTCTCTCTGGGACATGTTACACTGTCCATTTATAACAACGATGGTGATTGCAAGAGACGCTCTTCAAGCTGAAGAGGGATGTCGACCTTGTCATCGTGTGGGCTGCATTATTGCATTATGTGTTGTGGGTCAATGTGAATAGGGTTCTATGCCTGTTCGCTTCTGAAATCTTAGACTACGAAAGAAGGACGTTGAGCCTCTGAACCCTACTCCAAATTCCCAGGTTCAAATTTTGAAGCCGCTCTCAACCAAACATGCAGCGAAGCGGTAATATCGAGCAACCTTATATTTTCAACAATTTTCGTAGAACAAGCAATGCGACACAACATGCGCAAAACCAAAAAAATCTCGACCGTCCACCGTGGTTCTAAATATTTACACTTGATGACAACAACACAGTTCACCATGCTGATAATTCTATCTGAAACAATGCTAACAAAAATATCTTGATGAACGACGTCCGCGTTAGATACTAAGCTAAGGAAAATGTCTCCTCAAAAACTAACCAAGACACACTTCAAGGCACCGGCAAAGCCTTGAGCCCCTTTGCCATCCTCAAGTCTTTCCCCAGCTCTTCCCTGGCATCATACAGGAGTTTGTACGCATTCTTCAACGTCGCCTCGGTACATCCCGCCACATTTGCAATATCCCTCGCAGACTTCATTTCATCATCTTTGGAAAGACAGCTGACAAAATAGAGGCATCCAGCAACAATGGAAATGGGGCTTTTGCCGGCGAGGGTACCGAGGTGTTGGGCCCGTTTCAAGACCTTGTTGTACATGCAAATATAGGGATGGTAGCATCATTTGATACAACCATCCCATAGACTAAGGACAATAAATGCAATGCCTTACCTCACTAGTAGCTCTTATGACATCTTGACCAACATCCAGAGCAGAAGAAAAGCGGATGACATAGGAATCTAGAGAGATTTCTTGGGAGGGCTTATCCAAGAGGGGTTGTAGGACTTTGTAAATTCGGCCAATATCCTTTTTGGACACCTTGGTGAGGGCACAAATCTCCTTGAAAGTACGGGTGTTTCCATTTTCACGACATCCAATATATATGCACGCCGCCATGATCGCCACGGGAGGTTTCCCTCTCAGAACCTTTTGATCTTCCGCCCTTTTGAACATCTGTTTGGCGGAATCAGAGACTAGCTTCGATAAACCGATCCGTTCACACATGGTCTGGATTTCTTTGAACGCTGTCATCAGGTTCTTTTCACTCTTTTGATTTGTCGCTTTGCCGTGCACCCGGCTCAAATCACGAGCTGCACCGCTACCTCCATCCCTCTGGGAGATAACGGTAGAGTCGATGTGGTTCATCCCGCCGAGGAGAGGGTCACCAGCTGCTCCTACACGAGACGGGTCATCAGTGTTATCGTCCGAGTTCGAGAAGGTTCTCCATTCGGAACGAGTGTCAATGATGCGGTTTCCCAGCACTAGACCTTGATCGGACCAGCAGTGTCAAGCAGATGAAAGTAATATAAATAGTTAAACAGGTAATTCAGTGAGCATACGGCACGCAAGACATTCGAGCAATACCACAATTGCCACAAATCAAGTCGCCAGCAGCAAAGTCCTCCACAATGTTTGGTACTGGGTCTTGACAGTCCTGGCAGACGAGCCGCAAGTTCAGGTCTGCGAATTGTGCTTTGGTCGCCGGTTGTTGGGAAGCCAGCTGTGTCATGACTGCTTGCACTTCTCAACGACGGACAAGAACAAGAGACAACCAGACAAGGCAGCTTCGCCTTCATAAAGCTGTGGCCTGCACATGTGATGGATTATGTAAGCACTATCTATTTCAAAGCTTGCATTGTAATTGCCGATCGCTCGTAAATAGAAGCTGAAGATCTATTGCTTCTACATAAACAGTCAAGACTAGATAACATGAGGATTCAAGACATCATCATTCTACTGCAGCGTGCTTGCCGCTGTCCTTCAGATTGTGGGTACAAGGTGGTGGCAAGGCCAATCGATGATGAGATCGAAGTCGTTGTTCAGATTGAAATCACATTACAGTAGTCTCTCTCGCTCCTCAATTTGGCTTTTGTGCAATTCCGTCAAGAGGCGAGAGTGAAGGTTTTGCTGCATGAGGGCGGAACCTGCCAGATGTCTCCGGAGATGAACTGTTTACCAAGAGCACGTGACCACTGGCCTTCAGACAAGATCTTTGGTTTTGGGACTCTGTTGACCACAACAGAACCTCAAACCATGACTCGCCAAACGTATTTCAAGGATGCAAACTCCAAATTCCGAAAGCCGCTGGCGAAGCAGCGGAATCCTGGTATTGCCAAGAAGGCGGAAATGATTCGACGTACGAAAATCAAAAAGGAGTATTATAAGCTATTAAAGAAGGATGGATTGAGTCAAAATGTACTGCAGTTGGAGGAGGTGAGCGGCTGAGGGATTCACTGCTTTGGAGGGGAATGGGACTCTTGCTAAGGGATGCTCCCTCTCTCCTCTCTCAGAAAGCGGACATATCTTCAAGTCGCACTGAGGAACGAAACCACGATGCACTGGAGGCATATTCGTCGGATCAGGAAGAAAAAGTCAATGAATCTGCAAATGACATGTCAGAAAGTGACTCTGAAAAAATTGAGAAAGCACACGTCTCCAAGTCTTTGGGAAACGCAAGGCAGGGTCAAAAGAGGGAAAGGAAGAATAAACGGTCAGGTCGCTCCCTGCATACACCCCAGCCAGAAACTTTGCATTGAAAATATATATTTAGACCTGCAAAGCCAAATCCATTTGCCAAGCTCGCTGTGGAAGCAGAGCGCAAAAAGGCGGAACGACAAGCAGCAATCGAAGAATCCAAGCGGCTGAAGGAAGAGCAGAATCAAAAACGGAAGGAGTATTATACAAAGGTGGGGCATGACAATGATCACCAGTTGAAACGCCACTGACATTTGACGATTGACCAGCGAAACGACGTCCGTGATAAACTGCAACGCAAGACGAGGAAGGGACAACCCGTCATGGCAAATCAGGTGTTGCACCTATTGGAAAAGATCCAGGGGATGAAGTGAGTCCTGTAACCACCCACACCTGCTTCTCTTATCGCCATGTACATAGCATGCCCATCTGGACCATATCTGTATATAGTATAGTTATTTGGCATTAATCTCAAGAGACCTGTGGTCACCTTATGGCTCTTTATGCTTATTTATGTACGTCCAAGCAACATGCTAGGTCAAGGTGCGCGCCAGAAGGCAAAGCCAACAGGCGTTACCCATTGAAGAAACCCATTGCGCTTCTACTAGTGTCTGGAGCGCAATGCATTACCACTGTTATTGTACGCCCCTTTCTTTCCAATCTACCCTCCCATCCTCTTCCACTGTCTGTGAATTTGCCCCACCACCGCCACCCCGATTGCCATCCCGCTGCACTAGCCCGGTACCCCATTCCGGACCCTCAGTGGAAATCCCTTCCTTCCATCGCAGCCATCGCATACGTGGGCCCACTCGACTCCGCTCGCTGACTCGGAAACCAAATATCTTTGGTGTATAAATTCTGTAATTTGATAATGGAGCCACTTGGTCATCATCGTGTTCGTCATCCTCATCATCATCAAGGAAATCGTTGTCGTCGTATGCAGGATCCTCACTTTCAGAATTATCACCTTCGCGAGGGCTTCGTCGCGATATAGTTGACGCACGAGGAGGACGGGTAATCACAGGTGGAACAAGGTCGGGGTAGTTGAGAAAAAGCATGTTAGCGAATGTTGTGCCAAAGAAAGCGCCGTCGATATTTTGATATTTGGGCTAGATGCAAGAGATTTTAAAGCTTTGTGAGCAGCGCGCTGACGCAGCACAATACCCGGAAACGACAAACCTCCTTAGGATGATACAAATCTCCGCATCTCGGACACAACATCTTGACCGTATCAATCCCTGGCTGATCCGATCTCCCACAAGGCAGCACACTACATCCCCCACACAATACTCTCGGACAATATCCAAAGAGAGCGTTTTGATACTTGTCCCCCATGGCCTGCAACCCCTGCTTTGTCAAAATATACCGAGCATGAATCAGCCCATACAACAACTCTGCCGAGCTTTCAACAACAGTCATTTGAGGAGCATGGGTTGTGTCCTCCGGTTCCAGATCCAGTATCAGGTCCAGAGCTTCGTTATAATAGGAGACATTGCTCGGCAGGCCCGTTAAATTAAAATCATCTTCTACAAAGTCATCGGGAACTTCGGCAAAGAATTCATGGCCTATAATATACATCAGATACGTCTGGATGTAGCGGAATTAGGCTGACCTTACTGACCTGGAAGAGAACAAAACCAACTGATCCAAGAGATTACGGACGATCCAGTACCGGAGCTGTCCGAGTACTCTTCCTCCTCTTCGTCACTGTCTGATGAGGCTGAAATCTCTTTTCAATAGTTGCACAAACCAATCTGACTGACTCTTTAGACTCGATACATACGGTTTCGTGCAGCTTCTGCAGAGTTCATGGCGGCTGGTAGGACTTTCGTGTGTTGCCGATGGCTCTGATCGTTGTGCGCTGTCACTACCAGCCCTGGTCGAAACACGTGACACACGCGACACTTGTCGATGGTCTGTTGCTTACCCATTGCTGATATCCATACCACCAGTTTGAAGGTCATTCTCAACAGAAATGCTGTTTCCAGTTTCACTAGATGTAAATGCGAGATGGAATATCTTACCGCACCACTACCAGCAGCAAAACTAGAAAAAGAAAAGGGAAAATGCAGAAGAGAGGAACTTGTGCCGATTTCAACGCATACTTGGCGTGTTGGGCTATCAAGTGACCCCATCGTATCTTCACTGCCATTTGTTACAAACCACTGACTGCACCATGCCATGTAAAAGGCGAGCTGTCTCATAATACTTTTTCGGGAAGTGGTGGTTTTACTCATAAACGTAAATGACGATCCAATCGACCACCCAGCATCCATCAGCTGTATGTCTTCTCATCCGCATATGCCACCACAAAATATGGTCAGCACGGATTAATGGGCGCATCGAATTACTTTCTGGCTCTATGAAGAGTGAAAAATCCATCCATCCATCGCCAGAGATCCAAGACGAGTCTCGCAAAAATGAATCCCAAACGTCAGAAGGGGCCTACTGGGGTTCGAACCCAGGACCTCCCGCACCCAAAGCGGGAATCGTACCACTAGACCATAGGCCCCGATAAAAATTAATTTCTGTATAAAGCACTTCAATGAACCTTTTTCAGAACAGCTTCCAAAAAAGTCCGTTGCTGTCGCTGGGATTGAATAGAAATGTAAATCAAATGCTAGCTGCTCGAGGACTCGTCGTCTAGCGGCGGCAACCAAGGTCGAATTCACTGATAGAATAGTCAAAATTTATCATCACAGCATCATAGCGTACAAACGTACAAAATTACAATTCAAACATAGGTACAAAGATCAGCAGCTGCGAATTAGATGTCAGGACATACTATACATGTACAAAACAGCCGGGCTCACTGCCAGGTCAAGAGCTGCTTGAACCATCGCTAGGAGGTTCTTGTCCGTTGGACGCCTGGTTCGTAGTGAAATCCCCAAATGGCGACCCGGGTCCGTTTCTATATAGGCCATCCTTCAGAACAGCAACCCCGCATGGCATACAACATCCCAAGCAACATAATGCCAAAGATAGGACCACAAATACTGGTATAAGCACCACCGCCGCAGGTGGAATCCCATGCACACCCTCCCATTCATTCTGCAGCCTTACCACCAGCAGCCCTATGCCAGAATAAAATACCGCCGCAAGTATGCAAAATCCGATGAGGCGGGCATAGAATGCTGCTCGAAGCTCGGGACGAACACCCATTTCAGTTGCCGCGAGACGGCGGATGCGGATATAATCGAAGATAAGAAGTGTGAGCTGCAAGATTCCCCAGATCCAAGTTGGAAGGAAGACAATGCGCCAATCCCAGGTGATGATGTCGTCGAGTTTGAGTACGAGCAGGACACATTGCAAAATTCGCAGAACAGACAGATCGTACGCATCCACCGCAAGGAGTATCTTCTCTTCCGACGATAGTGGACGTGTCGGGGTAAATTGCTGTGATTCTGGATCACTGTTTGGAGTAAAGGGTGTAACAGGCACACCCTTTCGAAGCCATGACGCAAGGTCGTATGAGACCATGACCAAGTTGCACACTTCGACCGCAAACCAGCACGCGAAGACAGCAGCCCAGCTCCAAGAAAGCTTTCCATCAAGTCTCAAGACTACCAAAATCTGGAAGGCAATGACCAAGCCCACTACTGCTAGTCTCACTAACTTCCTCCATGCCCCTTGCTTCTGTCTCCTTGCTTTCATCTCCTCTCTTCTCAAGATCCTTTCTGATCGATCTTCATTGAAACCTCCGCTGTAATTTCCGGCGTCATCTTCCTCATCATCCAGCTCAACATAACCGTCTTCGCCGCCTGCTGGCGCAGTCAGCACCCCCAGCACCACAATGGCGTCGACAATAAAGAGTGGGATTGCCACCACCCCCCAAGACCATGCCACTTTGTGATCAGCGCGAAGGGAGACGAAAGTCGGAAATAGGATTAGGATTGCAAGAAGAGCGGATCCAAATATAAAGAAGGAATTGAGGGCGAGGAGGAGGTCCGGGTCAGCAAAAGGTGTACCGGCCATCTGCGACAGAACGTTGATGCCATTTTCGCCCTGGAAGCATCATTAAATATATGGGCAAACGAGAAGTACAGGTAACAAATTTAGAAGAGATGAGCTCACATATTGATCATAAATCTTTCTCTTCTTTTCGTCACTCAACACTTCATACGCTTTGACAATTCCTTGAAACACTTCAGTGGCATTCGGATCCTGACCGGTTTTATCTGGGTGGTAACGGAGCGCCAGTCGACGATAAGCCTACAAGTAGTGTATAATCTTAGACAAAGGAAACCATTGTACAAAGGATTGTGAGGGGCAGGTACCTTTTTTATTTCATCGGGAGTTGCTGATCTTTCCACCCCAAGTGTCTAGGTCATGCGATGGTTCATGCCTCAGTTATCTGCATATGACGACGCGCAGAATATACCACATACTGCATAATAGTCGGTAGTCGGTTGCGGCTCGGGGAAGTTCATGGTCAACGGGAGATGGCCATGGGCGGAGTTGTTTGAAAAGCTTTGAGGTTTGTCTTCAGCCCCTCAGGTGTGTTCCTTGGATTGATGCCTTCACGTGGCATGGATGACACACCACCATTTTTCCAACGACAGATCACCCCTCAACATGCCCAACATCATCGCCAGATTTCAGGCTCGCCTGGCACTCGGCTCTCACCCATCCAATGTACCACCAATTATTCTGCACTCTAGGCCCTCTTTAGATACAAAAAAACCATCTGCGGATATATTTCATGATAATGATTTACGAAGAATTCGGTGGGCGTTACGGTTGAAGGACCTGGACTGGTATGAATGTTCAGAACTGGACGGGGGAGCGGTGCATCGAGTTGTCGGGACGAGACTTGGAAAAATCCCTGTGCCTATTATTCAGATAGGAAAGGATATGTACTGGGGGACAGGAAGCGTTATGAGAGCTTTAGAGCGGAGGTGAGTTAGTCTCCTTGTTCTTCGTGGGGTGATAGGAAGATCTTAGTTCTACGTAGATTTCCGTACCCTACACTCTATTCCGGTCCAGTCGCACTCGCTGGGTCACAGGCACATACTCGGCACCACGAGGGCCTCTCTGCCGCTCTTACGAGTTGGTGCGACAAAGTGTTCCGACCCGCCCTCGTTCCTCTCCTCACAAATCCTCGAGACCCGGTCGCCCAAGCTCATCCCGTCCACTTTTATCTCCAAACTGTCGAATCCATGCTAACTGCATCCACCCCCGTGTGCACGAATGACTTCACGTCCAATCGATCTTTCATAGTGGATCAAAGCGAATCGCCAGAGTCAACTCAATGGCACGGCATCCACCGATCGACCACCCATCCACATATGACCGACCTTATGCTGGGATCCACAGCTCTGCTGGCTCGCTCTGTGCCTTCTCTTCGTTCCACATGGACAGAAACCTATCCGCTCACTGCCTCATGGCTTGATCGCCTACTAGATTACTTGGAGAAGCGGACAGAAACAGGGGTTGCGATTTCATCTGAGGATGCTGTAGAAGTGCTAGCGCGGAAGTTTACAGTGGGAGAATGCGGAACTATTCCTCCACAGTCTGAGATTGTGGAGGTGGAGTTGCAGAATGGAGCTACCATTAACGGCCAAGTAGTGACTTCCAGCAAATGGGACCTGACTCTTGGAAGGACTGAAAATGTCGTTGGGGAGGAAGGTCAGGTGGAGTCGATCTACTCCATCACGTTGCCGAAAGATGAGATTGGTACATATACAATATTGGAAACATTAAAAGGTTCGGGTGACAAAAAGATCACCTACATAGATTGATTCATGATGTCTCTCGGAACGGGGGTTATGAGCATTTTGAATAGTGGGGTTGCCCCTGAGCATGAACTGCTTCTCTATTGTCTGGCAAAGGGCTTAAGTGTGCATTTCTCTAGATCTTGAATGCTTGAGATTATCATAGAATAGAAATCCAACCACTGTAATTCAAACTTGGTGAGGACACCTCAAAAATAGACCAGTAAAGAGGGATCAAGGAAGGTACCAAAACGTGTAAGAGTCATATTAGCTTTGACATGCAAAATATCGACGGGTATATATATCTGTTGTATCTACGGTAATTACTGTGTAGTTTTACGTCCTTGTAGTCTCGCCGACCTTCTCACATTTCTTGGCGACGCCGTCAACTCAGGGGTGGTGTCCCTTTTCCGGCGCCCTCCAGAAGTACGCCGACCTTTTTTACCAGTTCCTTTTTCATCCTCCTGATAATGAACTGACCCAGTACTACTCCTTCTATCCCCTTCAGTATTCACATCCGTCATAACACTGTCGGCATTTGAATTAAGGCGAGAGTTTTCGGCAGCAGGTGCATGTGTTGGCCCTGGTGTGCTTGCAGGGGAGATATTTGCTGTCGCAGGACTGTCATCGAGGTTGGAATGCGTCGTCGGCATTTTGGTTTTATTCGGAGTTCGCGGCAATGGTGGGGTAGACTCGCGTTTCCGGTTTTTCTTTGCCGGTGATAACAACGTGTCGCCGCGCATGAATTGAGGTATGTGATCGACTCCATCAGGTGCCATTGAAAGAGGTGACCCATTGGAAGCTTGGGATTTCTAGGGGGGGCGGTCAGTCAGTACCAGAGGGTGTCTTTCGGGAAGTGATGAACCAACCTTCATCCAGGGATGATCAAGGGCCTGATCAACAGTAAGCCGCTTCTCAGGGTCCACAGTGAGAAGGCCCTTTATTAGATCAATAGCTGAGAAATGGAAGCGATAAATGACGGTGGCCTGTAGCCGGCTGCCGAACTGCAACTAGCATACCTTCTCGGGATATATTGTCCCACCATGGCGATTGGAACTTATATATCCCTTGTCGGATCTGGTCTGGCATACCCGGGGGACTGAGCTCTTCGGAAAAAGGAGGAAACCCGCACAAACTGCATCCCATTCGTTCAGGTTAGTTAAAATACGTTTCTGGCAACAGAAGTTGAACCTACCATATGTACAAAATAACGCCGCAGCTCCAGAGGTCTACGGCCTTAGTATACGCGCGCCCTGTGCTAAGAGCCAAAACCTCTGGTGCAACGTAATTTGGAGTCCCTTTAAGGCTGGCTAAATTAGGTTCCATACGGCCAAACGGGCAAGTGCCCGTAACGGTGGCTTTCCATTCCACGTACCACATAATGTTCCATAAAATGAATCTTCCCCGGCTAACTTTGCAAGTCCAAAATCCGATATCTTGATCCGCAAGTCTGCAAGATCTCTCGAGACGAGAAGTATATTTTCCGGCTTCAAATCTGGGAGCCGGTGAAGTCAGCAGAGACGCCGTACAAGTCATGCTGCTTGCCAAGCGAACACGGGAATGGTCTTACCTCGGTGTGTTATCCCACGGTCATGCAAATACTACAGTGAGGAGCACGTAAGTCATCTCCCGCAAAGGCAGAAGAATCTCCTGAACAAACCTTCAGGGCTGAAAACAATTGAAACATGATCTTTCTCGCTACACCTTCCGAAAACTTCCTATGTTCCACTATTGCGTCAAAAAGCTCGCCCCCCTGCACCCTACAAACAGAAAAGAATAGTCATACAAAGTCACGATCATGAAAGGCGAGGCGCATTTCTGTCTGCTCACTAACAGTTCCAGCACAATGTAAACATATTGAGCTTCGTCATAAACGCCGTTAATTGAGACGATATTTGGCTTTGGGGTTTAAAAAGTCAGTATGGTATCCGTAAAAAGGACTTGCATGAGAACATACGTGTCTGAGGCCCATAAGAATGGCTATTTCCTGGCGCAGGTTTTCTATAAACTTCGGCTTTGCCCGTATTTTACTTTTTAGGACCACCTTAATGGCGACTTTCTCTCCGGTCTCTCTATCAACTGCAAGCTTCACCGTAGCGAAATTGCCACTGCATACATAGGATTGAGCACATAGCGGCAAATGTAAGTTTCAGGGGATGGGAGTGTCTACCTTCCGATGGATTTCGTAATTAGATACTTGTCATGGATACTCTTCCGGGTAAAAATCGGTAAATATCATGTCCTTATCATAGCTTAAAGGAGCATCTAACAACTCACATCTCCACTGGCGTGAGATTTCCTCATTCTTCGTGGAAGTTGAAACATGTAAACTGGGTTTGAACTCGTTAACGGCCTGGAAATTACAGGCGATCAAATCATAAGCCACCCACATCGATCATCAAAAGGCTCTCGGTTTGTCTTCTGTGGATCAGATATAGCCAGCTGTATCTCATCGCCATGTTGAAGACGGTATTGCTTGTTACGGCCGAGGCGTTTACCATTGATGAACGTCCCGTTGGTGCTAACCAAGCAGGACTAATTGTTGGGGATACTTTTCCACACCATACCCCAGGAAAATCAAAGTAGCCAACCTTAGGTCTTCTATAAAGACACATTCCTCCATGCAATTCAAGTGGTCATTCCAGCAATTCTCCTACATAACGGTTGATAAATAGCTCACAGGCCGAACATACGAACGGTGCCTTGACTTTACCTTGTATATCAGGCAATGTCTGTTGGAAATTTGTGGGTTAGTGAATTTGATGTCGCACTCTGCGTGACGTCCCAGTAGATAGCCGGCTCTGCCTGGCGCAGCAGAGTTCTGTTCGTGGCTGGCAACGGCTTTGGACAATAGAAAGTCGTCATAGTCCGGGTTCAGGGATCTTAAAACACCCCAAACTGACGGACTTTCTTCCTCTTCATTCACCGCTGGTGAGAACGTGTCAAACGTCTCCCCAGCAGGTTGAGTAGCTTCCAGGTCCTTGTCGTTCATCCGAAGCGGAAGATGGGCGAAGGAACGAGCTGCCCGTCCGATATTGTAGTGTGAGCTGACACTCCACTAATCCTCACGTGCAAGATGGGCAATATTCGCGCATACCAAAAAGTTGAATTTAAAAGGTTCGCGATGAAAGTTGATAAGGGGGCCTACTGGGGTTCGAACCCAGGACCTCCCGCACCCAAAGCGGGAATCGTACCACTAGACCATAGGCCCCGATGCACTAGCCGAGTTTAAAAAAAGCCAGAAGGTCAGGCTTCTCCAAAGCCTTCAAAAGTTTCCAAAGCCATATATTCAACCTTTGGCATTTTTCTTGTAACAGCCAATATCATCCGAGGTGCAAAAAGTGCGCAGGGAACATGGAATTGTATTGGCCGGGCATCATGATAGGTATCAAGTAGGTGAAGTTGTTTGGATGGGTCATATCGAGCACGTGATAAGTCGCTTCGGTAAGCTCTTGTCCCGTATTGACTGTCCTTCCATTGGGGGCAGGATTGTACGATAGGGCTTACGACTATCTGTTGCGCGGTTCCATAGTGCACAAGTGCGCGATGATGGCACAAGCAAATTCACAGGTACAGACAGATTGTCCCCGCATGCGAGTCAGATGGCGAGCGAGACTGGCCAAGCAAGCCGCCAAACAGGCTGGGCGCCCGCATATCTGGCGCTTGGGGGTCGCTGACAATTCGTGCGATGTCGGGAATGCGCACTACTACTGCTCTTTCACTAATAGCTGCCTGTATCTCTTTGCCTTATGCAGGACTTCTTCAGAATGGATGTACACGACTGGAGATATGAAATGCGACGAGAGATGCAGGAGATCCTCCCTGGTCTTTGGCTCGGCCCATATCAGTGTTCAAAGAATAAGGACCTACTAAAGTCAAAGGGCATAACGCACGTGCTATGTATTCGAGATTCAAACGAGCGACATGTCGTCAAAACCACGTTCCCAGATGACTTTGTCTATCATGTCATGTATGGTACCAGCCGTATTTCTATGTCAGACAGTAGGAAGATAGGAAGATATCTGATCTCGTTTGCTGTTTCCTGCTTTTATATCAGAGAGGTGTCCGAGTCCCCCATGCAAAACCTAATACCTTACTTTCCCGACGCGAAGCAATTCATCGACTATGCACTAGAAAGGGGAGGGCGTGTTCTTGTCCATTGTAATAGCGGCATCTCTCGATCACCTTCTTTCGTTGTCGCCTACGTCATGATGTCGCAGCGATGGGGTTTCCAAGAATCTTTCACATTCGTTCAAAATAAAAGATTTTGCATGAATCCCAACGAGGGATTCAAATATCAGTTGAAGGTCAGTATGCACTTTTGTCGGAAGTCTGTATATCTATTGCCAACAGCGGTGTCATAGGAATTTGAGCCAATCTGGAGAGCAAGCGATGACGAAATCATCAAAAAATATACCGATGAGCAAATTTTACAACAAGGAAAACTCAAACGGATGATAGATGATGATGGCGGTGACGAACCAGACGAGATGGTTTGTAAAACAGATTTGATTGCGGGCCCCAACGGCTGGCTTACTATTAAGTTTCCGCAGCAAATTGCAGCGTAGACTTTGCTGACGTATGGTAATTTCTTGACTGCAATCTCCTTCGATTCCAGCAACACACACCAGGGCAACTTGATTTCTCAATGTAAATAGTATTGCGATTTAGCCATGAAATATTTAAATTTATGATATCAACAGAAGCTTGGACAAAAAAGCATAGAGCCTTCTTAAGTAGATCAGCCGATCACACAGCTTTGCATGTGTGGCTGCTTGTTCTGATTCCCTGGCGTTCTGTATGTGCCGGTCGATGTGAGCGCCGGACTGCAACCTTTCACCCCGTATTAGCGCACAAGTCAATACCGGTCGCATACGGAACATCAAGGTCTAAGAATATCTCACCACTGTATATTCAATGAAGGCCGATTCGCGCGGTCATTCAAATTTGTGAATGACAGATGTTTTGCATCATCCGAAGGAGTGCTATATCGGTCAGTGACCTCATGTCTTTCGAACAAGAGTGAGTCATAGACTTCAGTTAGTTCTTCGTTCAGCATCCCTAGTCCTCGCATAAAGGTTAAAGAGTCATTCTTGAAGGTGTTCACGGATGACCGATACGCTGTATTCAGAATTATGGCAACTGGTTCCACACTATTGGTTGTTTGTTCCAGACTCATTCCCGCGCATAGCATCCGCTCCCGTGAATCACAGATTGGGTGCAGTGAGCTCGTTAGTGAACGAGCAAGCAAGAGAAGAGCCTGAATGAATGTAGTCGAAATGGAATTAGACAATCACACCAAAGCCGGAAAAAATTTGAGGAGCCTTGCCTCACCTTGGCATTTCTGGAAATAGGGCTGTTACTATGCTTATAAGATAACTCTAGGAGCTAGTTTCGAGATGTTGGTGAGAGGCGCTTCCGGCTATTAAATTATTGCATTTTGGTGGTCACCTCATAATCCCATCGTGTAAAGGTCCGTTCGCCCCGGTTTCTCCGCGTTGCTGCAACCACATCTAGTCTTTTGTGTAGCCAAGTGAGATGATTTCTGCATTCGAAGAGCCGCTTTTCCAGTTCTCGATCCGACATCGCCGTCATGCGTAGGTCAGAGCTCATGAGAGACGCGGTAGTTGCACGCACTGGTTGCGAGGAAGTTGCCGAGGTCACGTCTGGCTGAGGCTCTGTATTGTTGAGTTTTGTTCGTTTGGACTTATGACCATCCGCCTCGTCATAGTCATGCAAATTGCGCTTTCGAGAGACGGCATGTGGCGCCAGTTCTGTTGTAGCATCGGTAGAAGTGCACATTGGCTGGGCTTGGTTTTTTTGACCAATATCCGGAGTTGGGCATTCAGTTTGGTCCGGTTGATAGGTAACAGCACCACTCTGGTCTACAGTGGCCGGTTTTGGGTTTTTAGCAACACGTTTCCGTCTGCGATTTTTCTTTCTGCTTGTAGGTTGGGGAGCTACAGACTGCTTTAGAGATACTTGGTTTCCAACATGCTTCAGATCGTCACTAGACAACATGGACGAGACAACATTGATTCGACAACATTCACTCTCAGTGTGAGAGGTTGCCCTGGCGAGACCATTGGTACCAACAGAAGCAGCGGCGGACATTGGATCCCGTTCCAAGTCTTTGTGGGATTGTTCAGCTGGCATTTCGCTTGCCTCTGGGCCAGGTAGTTCATGGACTCCCTCATGCAGCGCATTTCCTACCGCATCGGATTAGCCGCCTGTCCCTTGAGCTCTTTCATGGAAGGGAGTAAATCACCTCTAGTCGCCAGAGTATGCCTGATTTGGTGGCATAGACTGATCTGGTTCGTCACATATTCTCGGTCACCAATATCTTTTTTGAATACCAACTTTTTCATGGTTAGCTGCAAGTTTGGCACAATATCAAGATAAGTAGAGGGAGCCGCACCATTTCTAAGCCGTTGATGTTGGCCGGGTGGATAGGGAGACCACAAATTTGCCTCGCCTTGTCATCCGTGACATTGAAGAACCCACAAGATTTACACGTTGTTCCTACGCTTTCCAAACTCGTCTTTCGCTCATTCAAGATTGAACTACGCGTCAACATATCCTCCCCACTAGCATCTTTCACCAATGACAGAGCGCCTGTCTTGCACACCAGAGCCAAACAGTTCTCGCAAGGGAAGAGTGTGGTAGCGCACCTGGCGCTGCAAGCAGAGTGAGAAGAATCCGCCGGTACATAGCATCAGAACGTTCTTACAACTAACCAGAAAAGCTCATCGTGGCTATCGAAAGTTGACGATCTCCGCACCTGAATTGATGGTGCAGCAGAGGAACACGCAGAGTTGGGACATGCGAACTGGGTTTTGGCGGACAAGATCATTAGGCATACCAGTGTTGGCGGGAGGGCTCGATCTGCGCACAAATCAAGATACCAGCCACTTTATAATCACGTGACCATCTTGAACCAGAACCTGAGTAAGGAGGATTGTAAAGAGCTAATTCAAGGACGCTGAAGCAGGTCGAAATTAGCCGTCATCCGAATGCAAGCCATTGCGATATTAAAGAGACTCGGGTTAGATGTTCATAGCACAAGTCTGTGCGACGACCGTAAATATTTCATGCGTACCCGTGGTTACCTCAGAGCACATAACGAGTCAAAGGACCGAAAACTCAATTTTATTAAACCCTATACTTTTCGGATTTAATATCATTTAGCACTGTTAGGCGGGAGAAGACCCTTCTGAAATGGAAGAGTTGAGAAGACCATCATTGCACGAATGGGAGCTGATTGGCATAGGTGATAGTTCAAGTGATGAGGATAGTACAGCTCAACCTACACCAGCCGAACTAACAATGGCCGCTTGAAAGTACTCTGTACCCCGACCATCACCTGCGAAGAGACCCATTTGCATAACAAGGACTTACTATAGCCGGCAAGCAAGGGCTTATGGCATCAGTGGCAACATAAAAGCGGCGTGAGGTACTATGTACTGTGTAGACTGCTCTACTTTCTATGGTCACTAGTTGTAGCATGGCCAGAAAGTCAAAAGAGGCTTTTGTAGCAGACAATTAGCGGGTTTTTTGGAAGTTTCCATTTTTGAAATTAAGGACTTTGGAATTATTCTACGCGTCATGGGAGACATTTATATGTCGGAGCTTAATTTGGGTTGCACATCAGTATTACGATCTGTAGATTGCTTGTCGAAGGGAATACATCCAGCTTGGCTCATACGCCTTATTTTCAGGGTTGACTTATTTCGTACCCACACTACTGTGGTCTTAGTGAGTTGGGGCACACAAAAAGAAAAACAGGACATGGGCTCTTGATGAGGATTTCCAGCACCTAAGCTCTTGCTTTTATAATAATTGGACTTTACCGCAATAAACGGCTAATTTCACACATAAACGTTGATGAGCAATATGCATGCTCCGTATGAAGGTTAAAAGGTTTCTCAAGTAAGACAGTGAAACTTGCAAGCTGGGTTCAAGATCCGATCAAGTTTATGTAGGACGGGGTTTGTCGCATGGAAATTGAGAATAACAGGCTCTACGTGATACTTGCGAGTTATCCTGACTGCTACTCTACATTTCTACCTAGGCTCGTGACAGAATCCCGTACTCTCCCCACGAACGAATCATTGCCGTAGCGAGGTTTGGAAAGGAACTCATTTCATGACCTGAATCGAAAACTAGTTCATGCTGCAGAGCAAAGGCGTAGCCTTGAATGGCCCTGGTTGGTAAAACAACGCGGGCTGTTGATGTTACTACCTAACGTATTTTTCAGAGTAGGTTTATATTGGCAGCCCTCCTGGTGGTTGTGCCAAGGCTTACGCCAGACCTGAGGTGAATTTGCCAGCCACGCGCTGTCATGTGACATGCCTGTGGGTATGGAATGACGAGCCCCCAGAGTGTTCAAGCCGAGTGTCATCGTGGAAACATGAACGTCTTTTGTAGAAAGTCGACTGTTGCTGGAGTGAAACGGGACTTTTTGCAGGGATTATCACAACGCACTACTGCACGCGGACGTTGCTCATGTCTTATAATTGCATCGAGGCGATACCACGCAAACCATGTACTCCGAGAAACCAGCAAGGCCTCCAATCCTGAACTTGATGAGAAACTACACGCAGTTCTAGCGGACTTTAATGCACCTGTCAGATACGCGGTTGCTTATGGCTCAGGCGTTTTTCGGCAGAAAGGATACAAGCAGACCAGTGTGGGCACGAAGGTAGGAGTTGTAGCCTCATATCTTTGAAGATGTCCACTCACCATGAGCAGGATGCACCCATGGTTGATTTTATATTCGGTGTCACTCATCCGGAGCACTGGCACTCGCTAAATATTCGACAAAATCGCCACCACTATTCTGCGTTAGCGTACCTAGGGAGCAATGTGGTATCGAAGGTTCAGGAGCGAGTAGGAGCCGGCGTATATTTTAATCCAGACGTACATGTGGGAGGGATGGTGGGTTATGTCCGTTCTTTTGAGTATTCCCACATTACTTATCTGGCGCTCTAATTATGGTAGAGGATCAAATACGGTGTAGTTTCAATGGATCGCCTCATCCGAGATTTGATGGAATGGGAAACATTGTATCTGGCTGGACGTCTGCAAAAACCTGTACGTATATTATCTATATCTCGAGGGCTTGCCACCGATACTCTTACTGAAGAGCGAACCTACAACAGGTCAAAATCTTGCGAGATGATGCCCGAGTCAGCCTCGCGAATCGTAAAAACCTTCGGACTGCCGTGCGGACTGCTTTGCTGCTTCTCCCCCAACACTTTACTGAAGAAGAATTATTTACCACGATAGCAGGACTGTCATATAAAGGTACTCGGTGATATTTACAGTTCCACCTTCTTCACACGTTGAACATGGCTGTTGCAGGGGATTTCCGCATGCGCTTTGGGGAGAACCCTCATAAAATTTACAACATAGTATACACCCAGATGGACGCTTTTCGAGAGATATACAAGCCCATTGTAGAGGATCTGCCAAATGCCAACTACCTACCGGACGGAGCCATAGAGGTAGGCGTGTATGGTAGTCATGGCCTACATTGAGTTTTGGAGATACTGACGAGCGACAACTCTCGACACGATCTAGCAAGACTACAACGTGAGGCTACGGGCGTCGCTGGTTCAGAAACTACCCAAGCACATGAATGCATTGGTGCAAAACTATCACCGGTGGTACATTTCCCGTACGGAGAAAATAAGGCAGCTAGACATACAAGAGCCAGAGCTGTCTGTCTCTGTAGTCTCATCGCCCGAACTGCCCCGATATATAGAGAAAAGTATGTTGTTTATGCCGCACAATATAACAACAGCTTGTTTCTCACAAAGGTGTGGTATCTTCTAGGTTTGGCAGACATTGTGAGACGTCCAGCAATCACCCAGTCGGTCAAAGGAGTGTTTACAGCTGGGCTCGGTCGGGCATATGTATATGCGAAGAACAAGCTGGCAAAATTCATTGCTGGTCGGAGCCGCGCACCATAGCGCCGGCATTGTAACTTACAATACGTGATATG
Source organism: Spizellomyces sp. 'palustris' (assembly GCA_006535965.1). Lineage (NCBI taxonomy): Eukaryota > Fungi > Chytridiomycota > Chytridiomycetes > Spizellomycetales > Spizellomycetaceae > Spizellomyces > Spizellomyces sp. 'palustris'. The sequence continues at coordinate 22,293 of QEAR01000055.1, read as the reverse complement.
CGGAAATACATGCAACTTACCCCATCCTACTCTAAGGACTAATGCAACCAATTACCACACTGCTACCCAAATCTGCTAGCCTCTAATCTACATGCCCCCTCTTAGTCTTGCCATCACAGCGGGGTAATTACTTGCTACGTATAATTGTGCCGCCGCAGCCTAAGTGGAGAAAAGAAAGCAGTCAGTATGGGTATATTGGCTATACCAATCTGGAGAACATACCTCACGCAATGCAATAGCGTTCGCAAGCTCCGGTTCCGTCCTCGCGAGATCAGCCTAAGATGAAGCCCGTTTCAGATCATCATCATCGACTCCAAACATACATAGTTTTCCACTAACCGCTTTGTCATATGCAGCGAGCGATTCTTCGAATTTGCCCTCATGGAGTAGGAGCTGTGCTAGTTGTGCGTACGCCATATCACAGAGTGGATCCACTCCAATCGCCTGATGGCAGCAAGCCGAAAGTCAGTGACGCCTTAGCAAGTCACGGAATTTTCGCAATGATGTGGGTTGATGCTTCCCTACCTTTCGGCATTCTGCCTCTGCGGTGCTTGCATCCTGTTTCCATTGAAGGTATAGTATAGCTGCAAGCCGCCGAACAGTTAGCACAGGTCAGCGAAAGTCTTCGTTCCCCAAAGGTCGTACCTTTGTTTATGTACGGCAAGGGAGAATTGGGCATCATCTCAATGGCCTTGTCGAAGTTTGCCAGGGCTTTCAGAGATACCGAATTAGTTCTCTCGAACCATGCTCATTACGCAAGAGCGATGTCGTTACCTTCATCAAATCTTTGCGTATCCAAAAGGATCTCTCCGTGATAGTTGAACACCTCCCCACTGGCTTTGAACTTTCGCGCGGCCTTTTCAAAGGTGGTAACCGCGGTAGAAATGTCTCCCAGCTTATATTGCGCTACTCCAAGCTGAATATGGGCGTATACGAAGGTGTCATCGAGCGAAATGCTCTTCTTATAGTCTTCAATTGCTCCGTAGTTATCTTGTGTCAACACACGGATCTGACCTGTACTGCAACTTAGCCTAATGCGACGGGAACCAGCGCGACACCAGTCACTCACCCCTGGTAGAAGCGGGTAGGTAAGTCGCAAGCATATAGTAACACCGCAAGAAGTATCGTCTCACCTGTGATAGTACACATCTGGATCTTTGGGGTCAATCTCGATAGCTCGATAGTATTCCTTGATGGCCTGCTCTACCTCGGCGCGCTCCACGAAAAGCGACGCGCGCTTAATGATGGTATTCACGTTCTTCGGATCTAGTTCCAGTGATTTCTCCAAGTCCGCGAGGGCAGAGTCAACTGAAAAATATCATGTATGTTAGATTGTCAGATTTCCCTTCCAGGTTACTGGAAACGGTATATATTACCGTCTCCTCGAAGGAAAGAGAAGGTGGCCCGCAAGTTGTACGCAAGCGGTTCAAAGAAGGAGCTCAATTTTCCCGATTCGACGCTAGCGGTACTGGCTTCGTAAGCCACGTCCCATTTTCGGTCGCTTATAGCTTGGAATGCTCGCTGCAAGTGCGCATCGCCCTCTTCGATAGCCGCTTGGGTAAGGACGGCCCCGGTTCCTTTACTGGCTGCAAAATGAAGAAGATCAATTTTCATAAAGCGACAAACATTACCAACTGTGGGCTTCTCCGTACTCAGCCTGAAGGAGTCCATATATGCTGAACGAGAAACGATAAGTATCAGATAGTTATAACTTATAGTGAACAAGACAAACCTACCAGCGATGAAGGTATCCGATGGGAGCCTGGGGGATTTGCTCTATGGACAAAGAATATGACCACCCATTCACACGTCAAACGGTTAAACACGACGCACACCTTTATGGCTTCTTTGGCTTTGGTTTGCGCCAATGTCTTCAGAATGCGATCGGCAGAGCTAAGAACTGTGTCATTCTTGAATTCCTCAAGAACGCACATAACAGTGTAGTCTTGGTTACACCACAGAGTCAGTATATGACCGCCAATCAGAGAGTGCGGACATCTTATGGTACCATTGAGAGCATCAACCCATCGATCTTCGTTCTCGTATGCTTGAGCTCTTCTGTTGAGTGCCTTGATATAGTTGGGGTCCAATTTCAACGCTGATGATCAAATGTATAAGCTGACTTCTCCCACTGCGAGAGAGCGCCACCAAGCCATCTCTACCTTCTGTACAATCCTCAACAACTTTATCGTAGTCATTCTAAATCAGGCGTAATGAATATGTATTCCACGCGCCATACGGATTTGGTAGCTACCAAGTTTGCGTAGCAAGCTGCTCGGTTGCTGTAAAACACTGCGTCGGGTTGAAGAGTGATTGCCTGCGTATACAGGTCAATAGCCTCCTTGTACTTCTTTTCTCCATAGTACTTGTTGCCAAGGGTCTTTGCCGTTTTGGCTAGCTCTGCTCGTTCCTATGTGAGCAACGTATGAGCATTATCCGTCTCCATTTCAAGGATGCTCATATGCGGCTACTCCGTACCGCTTGCGACAGTGACTCTACGTCTGCGGGAATGACGTTTTCGGGATAACTCGTCGGTTCAGATTCGGGGAGAACCGACGTCTTACTTTCTGCTGGAACAGTTTTCTCGGCTACATAGCGCACCTGTGTGAATCTCTGGCGGTGACAGATCCTCATTGCTTTCCACTTACTCGGCCGCTTCGCTTCGTTTCCTTCCCCAACTTGCGTCTCCTTCTTATTTTTAGTCCTCTTCTTTCCACCAGTGGAAGGGCGCTTGGGTTTCTTTGGGGTGCCGGATGCGTTGAGGACGTACCAGGCCCCCGCACCAATCGCGACTCCCGCAACTGTGAGCGCAAGAATAGTCTTCCATGACGGAGTTCCAACCTTCTCTGCAGAATTCACCGACCCGCCGCTGGTGACAACGGCTTGACTTGAGGAGGAGGACATCGTATTTGATATTCCCGATTCAATGGCCATTCGAAAGCTCGTTCGAGCCCTCAACGACAAACTTGGTTGCCATGATCGCGAAGATGACTCATCAGGCGACGGGATCCTTCGGACACGATTCACCATTCTGCAGGCTCAAACATGAGATCACCGAAATGGGAGACGAGTATTGGGACCTAGATGCAATTCTTGCGGAACAACAGGTTATATCACACTTTCGTCTAGGTGCCTTCAGCTTTGTCTTGTATGGCTGAGCAGACCAACTGCAGAAACTCCCTAGTTTTTTCCGTATGGAGGTTCCTGGCTATGGCTTTCTGGAAGGAAACCTGGATGTTGACGTGAGTAGTAGCTGCCTGACTGGTTTTAGAGAACATATACTTATCATACTCTTGTTTGCTAGCTTGCTGCTAATACACGCATCGAGCTTCCTTACTGGCTTGCTGAGCACCTAGCCCTAAAGTATGCATGACCTCCGATTGTTGTGTTGTATTGCCCAATGGTCTTACTGAAGATGCACGACTAATGTTGTATTAGTGACTATATTGATTTGGAACTTCCAAAGTGCTTTGGACATCGCGTGCGGAATGACTTGAATGCCTCTCCTACCTCTGTGAATATAAGTAGCCTCTGCTCCTACTACTATCGCTTTGGTGTCAAGATCATCAATTTGTATGTAGCATGCTCTGTGCTTACATTGTGGCATATGGTTCCATGACTAACGTCTATGACGGGATACGGTTAGGGTGGTGGACGCGATGCTACCCGATATCCTGGCGGACGTGAGCTTAGGTGAAATGAGAAATTACCCGTCTTCTGATGTTAATATCTGGATTTCGCCCCTACGTTTAGGCTTTCATAGCACGATTACCTCTTATTATGGATTATACCCAGACATCACGATTACGAACGGACCGATCTGAGTTCATATATTCACTAGATGAGACAGAGAAAGAATGTAAGTAGACCGTGGGCGATGGTGACTTTGCTCGCGGCCTTACACGACCCGCAGTGTATAAAACAGGCCACGAGAGTGTCACGGCTATGGCACAATGGGATCAACGAAAGGCCGTCCGAATACAGACAGCAGAGGTTCTACGCCGGGAAAGAACAATATAAAAGCTTAGATGTGATGGGTTCCGACAGAGTGTCTCGTTGGGCGGTAAATCATTTAATATTGGGATACCCTTCATTGACGGGTCAAGATTTCATGGCGGCACATGTCTCCCGAATCATATACCGATGGAGCTGTTAAGGGTTGCATGGCTACTCAAATCAAACGTCAATTCGTCTGCCAAACATTCATTCGAGGAAAGGAGGTTGCGACCACGCATCGTTTATATGTATCACTTAAGCCTCGCGAGTATTCTATGGTGATCTTCCTCCACAGCAACGTAAGTTTCGTCCAACTTCTCTAACCGCAGCTCTTTTTCGAGTCCCATCAAAGCCTCCTACCGTACATCTATTAACTCGAGCGACCAAGCATACGTGTGCGCGCAGATATCTCACCTCGTTTTGCCGAAAAATTCGCCGCTTCACTTGCATTCGATAAGCCTGGTACGCTTTCTTATCTTTTAGTTTGAGATTCTGTAGCAATGCCATTTCTATACATCGCTCAACCTGCCGCTGGAAAGCCGAACAACCATTTCAGTCAGTGTCGTTGTTAGATTGGAGCAAAACAGAAAGCTACCTTGCTTAGCTTAAAGCGCGTCGCCAACTCCTTCACCGTTGGCCCAGGGACTGGAGGTTGCAAGTCCACAAACGCATTCTGCTGAATTAGCCACGTAAGATCACATTTATCTCGGAGATCTTGGAACGCCTCATTGGGATCCTCCACTGGGTTTGGACCGATATAATATGATCAGTATCACGGAAGATCTTACAAGATGTTTATTGTACTCACCGGTCATTTCCGCAACGTCACTGCGCTGAAAGAAGTCATTATATAAGACCCTATATAGCCTTTCTGTTTCATGAGGCCGTCAAGATATGTTAAAGCTGTCGATGACGAGGCGATGCTGACTGTGATGCACTGACCTCCGTGCCCCCGTGCTTGATATGGTGGTAATATGATAAATTGACTATAGGAGATAAGAAGAATGCATGAGCAGCTATTCGGAGCTCCCATTGGGCTGCTAGGAGTTCGTCCCACCTTATTCTCACTCTTAACCGGTCGGGATAATGGAAAAAGGGATAATATGTAGCATATCCGACGATAGAGTAAATGCTCTTTTCATCCTTCTTCTGCCGTTCGAACCTGTCCGTGCGGTAGGTCAGAATGACATGTCGTTAGCCACTATAGCCGAAATCCTTACAGTAGGGCCATCTCCCATCGCTCATCGTTCTCCTCAAGAAATGATGCACCTTCAATAAACCAGAGCAAAAAGACTTGCAGTCTTCGATGATACTCCTTGAAACCAGGGGTTTTGAACGTGCACTACGCAATCAGCAGACATTTTAGAACCACGCCCACGGAATTCATATTTAACGGCATTGAACTCGACCGACCTTGTAGACTTCATACGATACATCTCCGTCCGACTCAAACTCATACATTTTGGTACCGAAAGGAACGAATGTCTGTTCATCCTCCTGTACTGTCCGCATGAACTCATGATAATCCACAGCGATGCCTCCACCTTTGTTGTTAGCAAAATAACTCAAGCTCGAGGGAGAGAAGATGAATGCCAACCTGGTGGGATTTTTTCCGAAAGCAGCGCCATTATATCATCCGGCTGTTGCGAGCCATTGGACTCGCGGCGGTTGTCGTATGAAATCCCCACATATGTTGCAAGGGATCCGGCTGCGTAGTACAACTACTTATTCAAGAGGTAAACACCTACATGCGCCCATTGCCGTGATACGAATATGGTAAGACACTTACTTTAATCTTCAGATTCTGATAACCATTTATTGTCTCCTCCATCCCAAAAACAGGATATGTAAATTCCGGGTGGAAGGTGTCGATTTCACTGTCCATATCTTCCGGTTGAACTAAGGCAGACTGGCTCAGCTTGAAACACTGATATCGATGCAAAGACACTACAGTACCTAGTCGCAGGCAGAGGGCATCATTAGACGACACTGCCCAGTCATCCAGTGTGCTGGGTTCATTGTTGGGTTCGGGCTCGTCGCGGCCTGCTCGACGTGCCTAGTGGGTTAAACTTACAGGTCCAGAACGCTTCGGCACCTACTGACTTACCCAATTTTCGACGCTTCGTCATCCTTCCGGTTTCTTGGTCCATTTCGTGGCGCTTTACGATGCCCCCAGAATCTTGAAGATCTAATTGCTCGAGGACATGTCCGATGGTATGCGTCCAGGATGTCGGTGGCACAGTCACATACTCCAGTATGGAGCCTCGGGACCATGATCGGCTTGTCAGCCTTATCTTCCTTCCAAGTATAGTGCAATGACTTCCCTCTACAGTATCAACTACCATACTAGGGCACATAAACGAGACGCCTTCATTGAATTTATCAAATCTCTACTGCTGACACCCTTTGTCTTACACACGCGACCCCAGTCAGCAACAGGCGCTCTTCCCGAAGATAGCAATTTCACCAATTCGGCACGGAAAGATGATTGTGACGGAGGACCGGAAGGCGACAAGAACGTTGAAAGATATTCTGAGATCCTATTTTGTGTGGAAGAATTGATTTTGGATCATATTCGACATCAAGACAACAGTAGGTTGTCCTTGAGTTCTTGACTGCTCGGCCTTGTCGGCGTCCGCCAAACAATATCCCTGGTTAGAACTTGCAGAACTTTCTCGCCTGTCGATACTGGTCCCCTCCATTGGGCGATTCTTTACCCCATTGCCTTTGAAGGACAGCTTTATAAAGCAAGATGCCAAGCGATCTATGGCCGCCAGACGGTTCGTCCCGCCTAGCTTCAATGATGTCCGCGCTATCTTAAATGACGCTCAGGTTAGGAGGCCATGGTTGAGCTCCACAGATTATGTGAATTAAGCAATTTGTCAACGGTGGAAATAGGTTACAGCGATTGCTTCTACCGTGAAGCTGATAACTTTGTAAGCATACTCCGGCCAATTTTGTTATACGAGCTTTGTTTTGTCAAGCTCATGAATTCACTTCCAATAGTGACGGTGATATGACTTTATACGCGGACGGAGAGGATTTTGCCAAAGACTCACAGCTTGTTCAGCTAATCATTGAGTTGTTGCGTAATAAGCTGTATGTAGCAATCGTGACCGCAGCAGGCTATCCCGGAAATGCCGCGAGGTATGAAAAGCGACTTTCCGGCTTGTTGGACGGGTTTAAAATGTCCGGCCTGTCATCCGAGGCGCTGGGGAGATTTTATGTGCTAGGTAAATTCTCAGAAACCAGCTCCTTTCGCTCTCGACCGGCATTAACACTTCACATCAGGTGGAGAGTGCAACTATTTATTTCGTTATGACACAGACTCCCACCATCTCGTATATATTGCGCCTGAGACCTATCAGCCCCCATCTGTAAGAGAATGGGCTGGCAACGCAGCTCGCATTAGCGATCTGTTGGATGTCGCACAGCAAACCGTAGAGGAGCGGGTCAATGAGATGGGCTTGAAGGGAAAAGTATCGATTTTGAGAAAAGATCGTGCAATTGGAGTAGTTTCAGATAAACAGATCACGTTGACGCGTGAGCAGTTGGTAGGTTTGTAGCGTCTCATTTGGGGATTGCTATCTTTTGGCCTCATTCTTCCATTCATGAAGGACGAGTTTGCCCTCTCTACCCAGAGGCGCCTGAACAATTACCAACATACGATACTAATTCGCGAAGGCCAGCGCCCTCTACCGTTCTGTGCTTTTAATGGCGGCAGCGATGTGTGGGTCGATATTGGAAACAAACTTATTGGTGTGCAAATGCTGCAGGAGATTTTAAACACAACGGGAAGCGAAACGTTGCATGGTACATTAGCCGGAATTGGTATTGCACATTTGTCTTGGTGCTAACATCATCATTGTTGATCCCATTCTAGTTGGAGATCAGTTTCTTTCTACAGGAAATGATATTTCCACGCGTACTGCGTGCTGTACTGTTTGGATCACTAGTCCTGAAGAAACGGCTGAGATCCTTATTGAATTGTGTCACCTTCTGAGCAAACGATAGAAAATTAGGCATAGTTTGGATATCTGATGAGCTCGCACTCGGAGCAGGAACTTCGATCGCTTGACTCTGCATATTTTGTCGTAGTACTGGTCATTACCTACACACCACAACCACTTCGCGATTGTAATTACAATGAGTTTAGAGAACGTTGCACTTCCGCTCTTCTGTTTTCCAATAGTTGCTTTTCTGCAGTCAACTTGCTTAGAAGTTCTTCCATCCTCTGTCCACCCCCGCCACTGCTCGCCGACCCCGGAGATTGTAATGAGCTTCGCAATTGCGACACTTCTTCCCGCAACCCTGCCAACTGACGTCGTTTGTAGTCAGCAAGATGGACGCTCTCATCCTTTGCTTGCTTTAATTCCTCTAGCCGCTCCGCGGCTAAAGAAATTTCTCCCCGCGCAGATCGGATGTCAGCCTCCACTTGCTCAAGCTCATCTTCCAGCTCTTTTGGGCTCTTATTTCTATTAACTCCCAGATCTCTAACGTTATCCGCAGTGTTTCGGACGTAAGGGCGACTTAATTCCTTAGGCTGCCAAAAGCATCAGCTATGTTAAATAAGCACACACCACAATGTAGTTACCTCTTTCAAGAAAATTTCTTTCATGTCCAGCGGAATGCCGATTGGTAGAGGCTTGCCCTTGCGTCGTGTGTTCAAAATATGGGCGAAATAGACGAACTGTTCTTTATTTATTTTCTGAGCCATTCTGATATCTATTAATTGCCTGCAAGATTGGAACATATATCAGTAATTACACGCTTATTGAAAAGATTATCAGCTTACCATATTTGCGAGAATTCCTCTACACTAAGTCTTGAGAGCTGAAACAGCGGCTCCAGCTGGTTAACTGTGTCATTGGGTAAGATTATGAGCGTGTTGGTGAGGGAACAAGGCTAACATACGAGCCACTTCGTCTTCATCTCCACTGTACTTCACAAATTGGGTCTCTGCGGGCGAGAAATGAAGATAAATAAGTTATACGTCGTGCTGGTGTACCGTGCTGTGAATAACGACCTGCGGCGAACCGATCCGCCGGGCTTATATACCAGTCGAACTCCTGGTTACAGGTATCATTTTAGGCGCTTTTCACCTCATCGCACTTAACACAGGGAGGACGCTACTACCTGACTCATGTCGATGTGTAAGAGTAATGCGCCAAGCGAGGCAGGGTGCTCGAACAGGTCTCGCCGGCTCATCAGGACGTCCAAGTACTTCCACGTGATCTGATCGGGTTGCTGTGCCACCACCGCGTTTGCGACTCGCTGGCGCTTGCTAACAGCAAAACGAGGCCGCATTCGCCGGACCATGAGCTGGCTTTCCAGTTTGACGTCTGCGGAGAACGCAGCTGCTCTTTTCAAACAGGCAGTATCACATGTTGAGAGTAAGATTGATCAAGTCCTCGACATTCCACAGGGTCCCAACCAGAATGCCAACACTACTCGACAGCAGCATGAAGCAGGTTCGTGCCCGAACGTTTTTGTTCTCTGAATGAACTTATAGACGACGCCCATCTTGTCTTCACAGATGCCTCAAGAGTCTCTCCTAGATCTTCTACAGGATTTAGAGCCCTCAGAGATCTTTCAGCCTCCTTAACGACAGGGTTACAAGCTGTAAACGCGGGCTCAACACCTCACTCCTCGCGACGTCCTTCGGAAACCTCCCCTCAGACGCTTGTGCATTCGAACACATCAGATTTACCCCCCAATGCACAACGCTCGGCTCCACTAGATAGTTCTGAGATTGCGGAGGCCATGAACAAATCAGAGAAAGAAGGCACAGAGGCGCCTTCAAGGGCTGTGGACGAAAATGCACAACAAATGGAAAATGAGATACCCATCCCGATCGCTTTTGGGGAAGATTCGAATAAAAATACTGAGGAGGGAGTTGTGGATAACGATTCGACAATGAAAGACACGTTGGAAACACCGGAAGATCAGAAGTTGATTATGGAAGAGGATATTGTAGCACAGAGCCATAAGATGGATGGGCCAATATGTGACACAGCTGAGGGGAAAGGCATGGTAGCAGAGGAGCTAGCATCAAGTAGCGAGAATCTTATCTCTCGAAATCAAGAGTTGGTAATACACAAGGATACCGATCATCAAACTGAGACGATAGATCCTGGTACGTAGGTCAGGTCCATTTTCGACTCTACGTTCCTCTCACCAAAAATACTTGTGCAGCTTCAGTCATTGAGGATGTCGCGTCGGTAATCCAGCCCATTGACCTGACGAGCACTTCATCGGAACCCCTTTCACCGTCTAATGAGACAGAGGACTATGCACCTGACGCCGCTTCCCCCAAATCAAATCGAACCGATTTATCATCTTCCGCCGATGATAGTAAAGAGCTAGCGAATCTGAGGGCCATTATCGACCAGCGCGAACAGCAACTGATGAAAACAATGCAGGAGAACGCAACCTTAACTGACACACTCACAAGCTTGAAATCCCAACTGGAACAGTCGGAAGCGCAGCGCAATGTGGAGGCAACTGCTGCCGATGATAAAATCAGAGATCTTACTGAGAGGCTTAGTTCTCTTGAGCGACAGCAAATCGCTACGTCTCAGACATCGGTGAACGAAGCGCTCTTAAAGCTGCAACAAAAGGAGGAAATGATTACTCAACTCATGGCGGAAGGTATGCAGTGCCGGAAGGGTGTGTTAGGCTGGGCAAATCTAAATTCATCACGATCCTCCTAGGTGAGAAATTATCGAAAGCAGAGCTCAAGGCCAACACTACTATCAAGCGACTGCGCACGGAAAAGATTGATATTGAAAAACAGATGAAAGATGTGACCACCAAGTTAGGTCAAGCGAATTTGGAAGTCACCAATTTGAACAATAAATTGGTGGAGCAAGCCGATAATGAAAAGAAGCAGACCGGTATGACCAGCTCGTTACGTCAACTGCTAATATGAGCTCATGGAACCTGTGCAGAAATGATACGTTCCCTTAAGGAGGTGAATGAGCGACAGACAAAGGAAATCACGCGACTCCAAACGGAGCTCGCGACAGCTCGGGAGCAGCAGACTGAGGTGCAATCGACCCTGGACCGGGTGAAGTCAGAGTTTGAGGAGGCCCAAAAGGCTCATCGGGAAGCAACGTCTGCTGTTGAATCTCAGGCCTTGGATATACAGGTGGGTTATAGCTTGCTTGATGTCAAAAAGGGTCTAACTGAGCAAATCCTTGGTAGGTCCGTCTCAACAATGATCTCCGTAGCGAACTTGAAACTGTCAAGCGGGATGCAGAAGTGCTTCAGCAGTCACTGACGAAAGATGTGAGACCAGTGGAAATAGTGGTGGCGTCTTGGTATACTGACACCGCTTTCCGCCCCACAGGTCCATGATCTACGGATGACATTAGCTCAGAGGGAGGAAGATGCGGGATGGAAAGAAGGTGTGCATCGGAGCTTTCCTAGTGAAGACCGCGGACATGCTAACAGCGTCTTCCAGATATGTTACGACGGGATATTGACATCCTTCAGCAAAAACTTCAAGCGGCCGAGGCTCGAAATAATGAGTTCTATGCGTCAGGCCAAGATGCCACGCTACCCCTACTACGACAGATTGATGCACTACAATCACAACATAATTCTGCTCTTCGTAAATGGGAACAACTGGAGCGAAGGTATGTAATGACTTGAACCCATGTTGCCATGTACGCCATCTGAAATTTTGTACCTGAATAGCCTTACGATGCGAATTCATGAAGCTGAGCAGCAACGGGACACAACTACATCGAAAGAAAAAAAATTCCAAAGCCGGATCGAGGAGCTAGTAATTCACAGCTTTCATCATTGATATTGCATACTCGTTGGTGACCATCGCTTGTTTTAGCTCTTGAGAATACAGGAACTCGAAAGTCAAGTGAGAGCTGGACTGGAGGAAACGGCACGACTGTCTGGGCAGCTTGAGGTAGGTGTCAATGACGCAGTAGGTTAATGTTTTTTATTACCACCCTTGTTAATTCTCTGCTCAGGCGAAGGAAAAGCGTATCAGCGAGCTGCAACCACAGATTGCATCGCTGGAGACGAAATGTACCCAACTAGATGCAAAATATGCTAACTCTTTGCAGGATGCGACCAAACTGGAGGTTAGTACACGCTAATGTTCTCTATAGTATCCCACATCGTAACGATCGCATGTAGGAGAATTTCCGAAAGCGGTTAGAGGAGGAGCGACTAAAATGGGAAGAGCGCTATCGATTAGAACAAAAGCCGCTTGAGAATATCAAGGATCAGAAACCTTCTTTACGAGTAGAGATACCACCACCACAATCCCAGGCGGGAGCATCAACCCCCAGGCAGAATTCTGCATCGTTCATGGGAGGGGAGGTACGTGTCGGTTGTGAAGGTAAATTTCCTTCTTCTAGCGTGGAGCTGATCACTCCTGGTCATGTCCGCAAACCAGTTCCGCACCAGTGACACATCGCTCGGTGCCTCCATGAATACAGCTGCGGTTATAGATCGCCTCCATTCCAGTGTCAAACATTATGAAGGGCAACTCGGCTCCTTACAGTTACAATTGCATTTGGCGGAGGAGGGGCGAAGTGAGTAGGGTTTCAAATAAATGACTTTAAAACCTGACCTCACATACATTGTCACCTCAGATGAGTTAGCTGAGGAGCTGGTCAGACTGACGGCAGAGCACGAAGAAATGTATGTCTGTTAGCGGCTATCCTACTTGTATGCAACCGTTTGCTTAGATTCTTTATCAGGACCAAACTTTGCACGGAACTTCGATCTCTTGCAAAAGAGAAGGAGGATCTTAATACAAGGTACTTAATGGAGCACATTTTTATGCTGAGCTTGTCCTTTGTTGCTTATCCCTTGATAAAGATACCTAGCTGCGCTGGAGTTATTGGGCGAGAAGACGGAACGCGTCGAAGAGTTGCAAGCGGATATTCTTGATATGAAAGAGCTCTTCAAGCAGCAGGTAACTGATCTGGTTGCTGAATTGGACGAGCTGCGAAGACGTTCGCAGCGAAAATAGATCGTTCTACTACGGATAGAAACATTGCGGCATGTATCTGGTGTAAAATAGGATGCTTGACTGGCGTATGTCCATATTCGAGGCATTTCAGTCCACCGAGTGAGGTTGCGTCCGTCGCCCTGTCCAATTGTTCAGTAATCATTTGTATGGGTCAATCCTCGCTGAGGCTTGTCTATGCGACCCATTCGTAGTTTGAGATCATTCCATCTCGCTTGCAAAGTCTCCTATGTTAAGCTAGCAGCTTTGAGGGATGTCAACTGGACGAGGAAGTTGGGTCCCACTATAGGAACATGAGCGAGAAGAGAAATGGATGAAACCCCTAACCATTGCTTTACGCTGTAACTCAATGCTTGGCTTCACTGCATCGGATGAAGAAACATGAGCAGTTGAACACACGCGCTGAATCTCTGAACCTTGAAAATTGACTGTCTGAACTCAACGAGGGGAGCACATGGCACATACTTTCCTACACAGTCACAAAGCGCGAATACGATGGTTAAATCGTCGCACACATCTGACAGCATTCTTGGTATACTGTGAATATGATCATTTCTGGGGAAATCAGTTGGCTACAGGGACATACGTGCCTATCTCCTTCGAATTGATCCAATTGGTTACGGGGCAAAGTGAGACACGATAGGTCAGTTGGTAAAGCGGTAGACGTCGAAGCGATCGGAGTGATCGGCTGTCAAGAACCATTGTATGACTGTGTGGAGCAGCCAATATATCAATGTTGTCTTCAGATGGACTGGCTCCAAGGAAGCTTTCGGGGTGCAACAACCAGAACTCTGCTATGGGGTACATCATATCTCGCCCTACGAATCCTGCAAGATGAAGGACCCAACCGAGTCTTCAGGAACAAGAAAGCCAGAAATGCGGTATGTTGCTATTTTGGTCTGCTCACATTTTCTCGAAACTCGAAGCTTGCTTGCATTGGCAACCTAGAGGCACGTCTGTGAGAAATGAAGAACATCCACCTGGTATCATGGCGGAATCTTGCCTTTTGAGTACATATAGACGGTACACAGAATCATTCTGAGTGATATGGCCTTCTGACCACAAGAGAGCCCCCGTACAAGGGTGACGATAATCATAGTCGACTGTCTGCTACAGCCGCCGCTTACGGCGTTTTCGTATATGGTTCATTCACCAGCAAAACTTACCGCTGATGCCCTTGCGTAAATCAAATCTCATCCGCAAATGGGGTATGAATTTCAAGTGATGCTATCGAAAGAAGGTAAAACAGATCGACGCAGTGAATGTGCACTATTCTATCGGGCAAAAAAAAGCACAGAGTCCTATAAATATGTAAAAAGCCAACCAGGTAACTTGGATTATTTCTAGGAATTTTGTTCATCTTTTATCATTTTCATTTCTCTGGCCAGCCCACAAACGTCAGTTTTCGGTATTGCTTCCCGTCATGCAAAGAGAACGCTTGGGTTGAGGGGGACATTTGAAAAGCCCAGCAGGCTTCGTACTGCTCGTATCGATGTTTCCACCGGCCAAGCATGGCAGCGGTTTGAATTCAATTACACATAAACGACGCTGGGCGGGGAGATTGGTCTTACTGAGTAAGCTCACACGCGCTGGTCATTTTCACGCGCCATCGAAACCCCCATATTGGACAAAAACGGGACTTGACAGCATGCTGAAGCTGCACAGGCACCACAGAAGGTGTTCCCCACTTCAAGCTTCCGACTTAGTGACAGCAGCAACATGGCGACCTCCCAACGGAAGCTCAAGTACAAGTCCAAGAATGGGAGCGACCGCACCCGCAAGTTGGAAGAAGATGGGAGCAGCAAGCCGACCAGCAGCCAGGGAGGCCCTTCCCACGGTGGTCAAAACACACTTCGCTCCAAGGAACGGCCGACCCCGCCCAAAAATGCAAGTCAAGAAGCCCTTCACAAATTTCGTTACCTTGTCCGTAAGGACGCATTTCGTCAACAGCATGACATGCGGCAATTCGTTGTGTCAGCTCTTCAGTCAGGACAGCCAGAAGAGGTTCTGCTTATACTTTCAGACGATACAGGCAATGGTAGAAAGCTGTTACAGGACCTCGTAAGTCAGCCGATGACCGTGGATGCCGGCAATCGCCCGTCTCCAGTGTCCTTCCAACGGGTGGTTCTTCCCCTTCTTGGATTGGTGATCAGCTTTCCCGATATCTATCATAAAGCGTTACGGAGCATCTACACTTGCCTCTTCCAGTATGAACGGGGCAACTTCATCTCCCGCATCTTACAGTGTCTACACGATCTGATGGCAAGGGGCTCGATGGCGGATCTCTACTTGGACATTGGAAGGATCGAAGAGCGTGATATACCGAACACGTATATTCCAGCTCATTGGACGGAAGCCATACTGGTTGTGATCAGGGTCTTCAACAAATCTCTCTGCCTGGACACGGACGCTCAGGTGAACGCCCGGTACAAGGACTGGTATGGGAAGCTGAAGGAGCTTTGGAATGGTTGGCAACAGAGGTCACCATCATCAGATGAGTATCACCTAGCGAAGAAAGAAATCAAAAAATTCCTAGAGGTCTGGTTTGCGAAACGGTCATGAGCCTTGTCCCTTTGTTGTTTATTCATGCTTTCTCTCTGCCACATTTGCTGCAGAACATTGGTAACATCCTTCTGGAGCCTGAGGAGAACTTAGTCACAGCTGAACAGAGACCTTCTGACTGGCTACATCGAAAAGCAGGCGTGGGTAGCACAGGAACACTTGCATCTGCGGGAGGTCAGGGATTATCATGTCCTGGACCTGGCGAATTGCGTCCGGGGGGCCCACGTCACGACAATGATTTTTCAGACTTCCGGAAGATTTGCATTCTTCCCACATCTGGTGAGATTTTAGCTGAAGATACTCCCTATTTACCAAAACCCGACGTCGAACACCATTTACCGGAAGGGGTGGATAGATACTTGGATATTCAATTTCGTCTACTCAGGGAAGATGTATTGGCGTCTGTACGGGCCGGTATCTCATACTTTGTCCAAAATGGAAAAGAAGTTTTGAAGTGCCTTGGTAAAGATGGCACATTCTATCGGGTGGACGGCAAGAATTCAGTTGATCTTGTGGTCTTCCGTCGTGCAACCATCGAGTCTCTAGCACCAAATATTAGGCGAGGACTTCTCTTGAAAGTCTCTTTTGACCAACCTGTCCATGGAAAATCTGATCCATTTTACTGGACCAAAGGGCCGGGTAAGAAGCAGATGCAACAAGGGTCGCTGATAGTGCTATGGCTCGGCGCAAAGCGGGATATCCATAACAACAAGCCGATTGCCCAGAGAAAAATCTTTTTTGCCGTGGTTGCAGAACGGAACGACGAAGATCTGGAGTTAAAACGCAAAAAAGCGCCCAAAGACCGGTTCTCGTTAACCTGGGAACCGAAAAAACGACCACAGATCGGACTGCAGTTGCTGGACTTCTCTCAGCTCATGAATGTAGTGTCCGACCATGTGGGTCGTCAGGAGGACCAAGATGAGCACTTGCTGCTGCAAGTGCGAGGCCATTTCTTTAATGCGGGTGAAGCGGTTCTCAAAGCCCTTAAGTCCCTTAATAGCTCCACAATGCCCTTTGTGGAAACCATTGTGTTGGGCAATTTGGAACCCAAGCGCCCTCGATACTTGAATGCAGGGACGTGCTATGATCTTCGGTGCTTGCTGAAAGCTGGGACCGTCGATGTCACTGGGCTCGAAAGCGTAAACGTTGCAGATTTTCATTCTCTGCGACACACCCTGCAATGCTATCAACACTATTTGGTCCTCGATGCAACGCAAAGTGAAGCTCTTGCCGCCGCACTGTCGCAAGAGATTAGTCTCATACAAGGCCCGCCCGGATGTGGAAAAACGCACGTGGGGATACACATTATAAAGGCTCTTTTGGCAAATATTGGAAAGTCTCGGACTATCCCATCCGCAAGTAGATCCCCTCAAGCGGAGGCATTACACCTTCAAGCCACAATGCAGCGAGCGGCCGGTGTCGCCCCCACTCTCGGAGCGGATGCGTACTTTGCTAACCTACCCATTCTTTGCATTTGCTATACCAATCACGCCCTGGATCAGTTTTTAGAGGGCTTGATGAATGCTGGTGTGCCCGCCGACGACATTATTCGTGTGGGAGGACGGAGCCGAAGTGAGAAGCTACAGGAGCGCAACTTGGGCAATTTAATGTATGGTGCAAAAACTGTACAAGAGACCAAGAGGTCCAAAAACATTGAGGCGGAGGCGGGTAACCTAAGCCATCACATCGATCAGTTTGTTGAACGACAAGTTTTGCCACCTCACAAATGGCGACTCGAGAATCTCGTAACGTTCTTGGAAGTGGGCAGTCCCGAACAGTTGGAAAATCTACGGCGGGGACCAATGCTTGTGGACGAGGATGGCTTTCGGTGCTTTTTGGGAACCGAGTGGGACCACACGGATGCCTTGCAAATGTGGGTTCGAGGCCTTGACCTTGAGCACCGTTCGCATGAAGTAGCGAGAAGTCAAGTGCTTGAGATCGACAGTGGCCAATTTGACACGCACAATGCATTTTCGAGTTTAGGCACCGAAGACGATAATGATGAACGAATTCCTTACCCTAACCTTGTAACTGTGTTCAAACATGGAGATGAGGGAGCGGCCATTGCTCTTCCGAGAGAGCAAACTCGCAACCTTGGGGACCTTAGACGTGATTCCGATGTTTGGAAGATGTCGCGTGAGGAGCGAATGACGCTGTTCAACTACTGGAAAGAGGAGTACATAGCGGTACGCACAGGAGAATTTAAAAGAAACTGCGAGAAGTACAGCGAACTCGTGGAAGAGTACGACGACATCTCTTCTGCAACACAGGGACGCATTTTGCGTGATGCCAAAGTCGTGGGCATAACTACGTCTGGTGCAGCTTCCAAAATGAAATTGCTGCGTAACTTGGCGTCTTCCATCGTCATGTGTGAGGAAGCTGGGGAGGTGTTTGAATCCCATATCATTGCGTCTCTTGGCCAAGGAACTCAGCATTTGATCATGATTGGTGATCATCAGCAGTTGAGGCCCAAGGTGGAACAGTTTGCCCTTTCGGTCGATGCGCGTTCGGGCTACAATCTGGACATGTCGCTTTTTGAAAGACTGGTTCGATTGAGCAACAATCGGCCAATGGGAGCTCAGGGTAATGTTCCTATGGTGTCTCTGGCTACTCAACGACGAATGAGACCAGAAATTGCTGATTTGCTACGAAAGACCAAATATTATCCTGTCCTTGAAGATGGAGATAATGTGTTAAGCTATCCCGCTGTAAAAGGAATGCGCCAAAATCTCTGGTTCTTTGACCATGAGTATCTCGAGGAAGGTGGAACAGCAGGAGAATCAAGGTCGAAGGCAAACGAACGCGAAGCAAGCATGGTCGTTGCGCTTGTTGGTCATTTGATCAAACAGGGCTATGCGAGTAGTCAGATTGCGGTTCTAACGCCCTATGCTGGACAGGCTCAAAAGCTGCGGGACAAATCTAAAGAACAACGCGTGGCTGTGTACGTCGACGATCGCACCTTGGGCGACATCCACAAAATGGGGAACGGAGATGCAGAAAGCGAGGATGATGATTGGGCCGTCGATGGGGATACGGCACGGGAAACAGCTTCAGCTTCAGGAGAACCATTGACTCATAAGAAGCAAGTAATGGAGGAACCTCAACGTGCAAGCTTGGTCAAGAACCTTCGCATTGAAGATCGCATCAGACTGTCGACGGTTGATAATTTTCAAGGCGAGGAAGCTGAAATCGTGATCGTTTCTACTGTACGATGCAATCCAGCAAATCGCACAGGATTCTTAAAGGTATGCTCATTTGAGTTTGACGTGGAAGTTCAACGTTAGTTTGGGTTGAAAGTAAAGGTTTATTCTCTTATACTTCTTTCTCAGATTGACAATCGTGTGAATGTCATGATGTCTCGGGCCAAACACGGCATGTTTGTTTTTGGTTCTGCAGATACGATCCGACGTGGCTGTCGCGGCGCACTCTTTGCCCAAATGCTCGACCACTTCGATGATAACAATCGCCTCGGTCCCTATTTGCCTCTCAAATGCGACCGGCACGAAAGCAAAGTTCTCAGTGCGCACACGGTTGAAGAACTACAGCAATTGGCTCCAGACGGTGGCTGTGATGAGCCCTGCGGTTTCAAATTGCAATGTGGGCATGTGTGTCCCCGGTCATGTCACCCTGACGACAAAAATCACAAGGGCTTTTTATGCAAAGAGCAATGCATGCGAATGCTTGAATGTGGCCATCCCTGTCAATCGCTGTGCTGGAACGCATGTGGACCTTGCAAAGAGCGGGTTGATATTGTTCTGTCTTGCGGACACTCCCTCCGGATCAGATGTCATCAGGCTAGGGACCCTCCACTGTGCTCAAAAAAGGTGCAGAGGACAATGCCCGTCTGCGGGCATCAAGAGGAGCTGCAATGCTTTGTGGCGGCTCAGTTGGATGACCGGTCTGAGTCACTGGACATGCTCATTGAGAAGGGCGAGGTCCTATCTGAGTCGGGTTGCATTTTCATGTGCTCGAAACATTGCGGAAAAATCCTGGACTGCGGCCACACCTGCAAAGCTGCCTGCGGTAAATGTTTGTTTGTCCAACGTAAATCGGGAGGACACTACGGGCCCTGCACGGAAGTGTGTGGCCGCAAACTTTTGTGCGGTCATCAATGTCGTGGAGTCTGTCATGGTGCTAATGAGTGCCCTCCTTGTGGTCAACCTTGCGGCTTCCGCTGTCAGCATTCCCAATGTCCCAATGATTGTAGCACGGCTTGCGCCACGTGTTCAATGGAGTGTCCATGGTCATGCGTACACAAAGGGAAATGTCTATTACCCTGCGGAAGTCCCTGCTGTCGATTGCCATGTGACGAGCGCTGTGACAAGATTCTGTCCTGCGGTTGTCAATGCCCGTCTGTGTGCGGAGAGCCGTGTCCTGAACCCAGTCAAGCATGTCCAAACTGTGCTTCGCCTCAAAACAAAGCCAGTGTGGTGGATATGATCATGTTCACAAACCTCGAAGATTACGACTTGGATGAAGGTCCCCTTTTGGCACTCAGCTGCGGCCATTGCTTTACCGTGGAAAGTCTCGACGGTATTGTGGAGCTGCAGAAGTACTACAGCAGATCGGTTGATGGCGCATGGCAGGACGTTCTTCCACTACCATCCGCTTGCCAAGCGATTCCCTCGTGTCCTCATTGTCGATCACCAATTTCAGGGATCCGTCGCTACGCTCGTTTGTTGAACCATGCATTTACAGATCAGACGACGCGCAAGTTCAATCTGAACATAGAAGCCCAAGTCAGAAAGCATTTACAGGACCGGGAAACCGTCGGAATCTGGATTGAAGAGCTGCGAAAGAATCTTGACGTCCCTAATGTGCCAGTAAGCACACTCGAAAAGTTGCGTCGTCAAGGGAAGACAGTCAGACGGGTCAACCATGACGTCAAACGGTTGATTGTTCAGGCCAGCAAAGATCATCCGGCCAAACTAACCTGGGAGAAATCATCAGCTGCTCTGATGCGCGCAATCTCAACCTCTACACGGGCCGCAGACTGCGAACAGGCTAAAGAGCAACTGCGCATTCATGAGGCATATAAATTCGTACCTGCGGTCGACGGAGCCATTAAAGCGCCCATCGCTTTTTTGGCGTGGGGACAGGTCGTCATCAAATTCGCTGCCTTGGACTTGATGGCCATCACGAAGGCGCAGTTGCGTAATCAGCGGGAAAAAGCAGGTACTGTGAAAACCATGTTACGGAAATCCTTTCGTGCTATAGAGCAGAGCATCAAAGACGTTCGCTCACAGTTTGAAGCTGTCAATGAGCTTTGTAATGTCTCGAAAAGTCGCCGGTCTGCGGGTGATGCTCTGAAAGAGTTTTTGATGACCTTGTATGTCTACCTGGACGAGATCTCGTGGCTCTGGAGATCATGTTCTGGGCTCGTCGACGAGATAAAGCAAGCGCTGCAGGGTCAGCAGCGAGAGATTCTGGCGGAGTTGAAGGAGATCGCACACAAGCGCATAAGTGGATTGACTACAGCAAAGGAGGAAGAAAGTCACCCACTGAACTCCCATCAAATCAACGCAGAACTGGATGCCACTCAAAAATTGCTTGTAAATGCCAAAAAGCTCTGCGGAGAGACGTTTATCGAAGCGGTCTCGCTCGAAGAGAAACAGGACATCTTCAAAGCGATGGGTTCGGACGTTGGCACCGGCATTGGAAGCTTTGGCGGGCATTGGTTTACCTGTCCCAACGGACATGTCTACACGATAGGTGAGTATGATTTAGTAAGTGTGTACAAATTTGCAAATTTTATCAACGGATGCATGTACTTGTACAGGTGAGTGCGGAGGGGCAATGGAAACGTCGATATGTCCAGAATGTCACGAAACCGTTGGAGGTCACGACCATTCCCTGACCGCAAACAATGGAATCGCAACCGAGTTTCTGAGGGACGTCGGTGTGCATCATTGAACCTTTGGTTTCTCGACGACGCTTGATTTCTGCACAACTTCAAGAGCTTTGCTTTTATTGCGTGCCCCTGATATCTACAGGTTTGAAAAGTTTAGCGGGCTGCTACATGATATACATACCTAGTTTTCTATTCTACATAGAGGTTCAAACATAATTTCGTATATAGTTGCACACATTGTTGCATATATAGCTAAATAAGATCGTTACACCAGCACTGTGCTTTCTTTCATAATCCGTGGCCGTCTGGTTGGTCGCCTAGCAAAATGGTAGGCTAGAGAATATTGCGGAAATGATGATCTGACATGCAACTCAAAATAAATAGCTCAGAAATCCACGTTACTTTGATATTATATGCATGCATGAATATAATGTTCTATAGTGTTGAATAGAACGAATATCGAACCTTTATAAACACATGGGTTCATACAACTTGTATCGATGTATTCACCGGACAAGTGGTTAGATTTGAATTACATGTGTAAATAGGTGGCATGTGAAGTAATAGCCAAATATGTATAATTCAAATCAAACGACTGCTGTGCTTGTCTGGTGAATACATCGATACGAGTTGTATACCCTGTCCATTATACCTGTACTCTAGGTTAGCTTACATGAAAAGTTAAATAACCAGTAGGTCAAATGGGAGACAGTTTATGGCCACTAACTGTACTAATTGTGATCATGTCAAGCTAACATATAGCAAGCACACTTGGGATGTACAAGAGTTTTCTTCCTTCACCGCATCCCGACACTGTACAGTCCAAAACAACAAAGACATTACTCTTAGGATCGACTAACTCATGTCCAACTGCTGTTCACAT